>CAUYQV010029891.1:0-61158 GCA_963574575.1 Galagoides demidoff | reverse complement strand
CTGAACAAACACTTGGCAGTTCTCCATTGCTTTTGTCCTCCTTATGAGGTCCAGCAGTCCCTTGCTGACTCCCTGGGTCTCCAAAGGAATGTTTCTGGGCAAATCCCACCAGCCAGAGATGCCTGAAGTCTCCTCTCCCTGGACTCGCCATGCCCAGTTGCAAGGAAGCTGTTACTCGGCCTCTGTCTTATTCCTAATCCTCCACTTTGTCTTATTTTTACCAGCTTTATTGAGATATAATTCACATATCATATAATTTACTCTTTTAAAGTGTACAATTCAATGGTTTATATTATTTTAGCAAAGTTGTACAACCATTGCCACAATTAATTTCACATTTTTATTATTCAAAAAAGAAATCCCATATCAATTAGCAGCTATTCTCCATTTACCTTCCAACCTCTCGCCCAGACTTTGGCAACCACTAATCTACTTCCTATCTCTGTAGATTCACCTATTTAGAACATTCTATTTTACTCTCCCCATATACAATAGTCAATTATTGTAGTTCATAGCTTTTCGAATATAGCTACCGTCATTTAGCACAATGCGTTTGTCATACATAGGTGTAGTAATGAGTAGTTTGTTCCTTTTTATTACCAGATGATATTCTGTTGTACAGAGATGTCAGAGTTGAGTACCATTCACCTATTGATGGACATTTGGTTATTTCAAGTTTGTGTGATTATGAGTAAAGTTGCTGCAGATGTTCTTAGTACAGGTTTTGATTTAAACACAAGTTTAATTCTTCTTAGGTGAATACCTACAGTGGGATTGGTGGATCCTAAACAAAGTGTTATATTTAGCTTCATAAGAAATTGTCAAACCATTTTCCAAATGGCTCTCCCATGTCAACTCTCACCAGTAGTTTAGGAGAGGTCCAGTTATTTTTTCATTATTGTGCTTAGTATGGTCAGTTTTTATTTCTTGGCCATTCTACTAGGTGCGTAGTGGTGTAGCCACATTTAAAAAGTTTAAGAAGATGAAATGAATTTCAATAATACATTTCATTTAACCCCATGTATCCAAAATAATATCATTCCAACATGTAATCCTGAGATAGCACTTGGTCAAAACAAATGTCAAGTTTCATGTGCTGTAGATGGTACTCAGTCTGATAGTGCTGTGCTGAATTTTTTAGAAAGGTCCTATCTATAGAGAATGGTGACACTGACATCTAGTTGAATTTTTTACTTGTCATTTAATTTTCCCAGTGTTAGGAAAACTATTTTGAGCATTTGCTTTCAGCCCATAGAATCAGTTTGAAGGGCAGATAAAGATACACAGTGAGTGATAGCAGGGGTCCACCCAGCAGGCATCTAATCCTGTCATTGAGAGCAGGAACTCTATTTCTGCCTTACAGTCAGACTCAGAGCTAGTGGTGGAAGTAGAGGAAAGCGTCAATGCAATCCATATAAAGCAAAGGTGTAAGAAGAACATAGGAGGAGAGATGACCTAGGAGTCAGTCGAGTGTTCAGACAGAAAAGGAAGGGCTGAGAGCCAGAGGGAGGGAAGGAGGAAGCACTGCTCAAATTTACAAAGCAAACATGCCCTACAAAAAAGAAAGAGAAGACAGAGACAGGAACAGAGAGACGGGGAGCAGGCAAGCCTGCCGGAGAACAGGAGACAGTGTCAGCACAGAGATGCTAGGAGCACATGCTGAAGGGACTTGGAAAGAAGGCAGATTTCTTATCCCGCCCTTGGTTCTGTTCCACAGACTCACACAGACCTATGTAGTACAAACTGTTATGTCCAAGACCTCTTCTGGGAAAAGACTTGGCAGAGACTATAAAGCCACAACAGATCTCAAGACAAAAAGGCACAAAGCTTACAAGTAACTGCAGTTTGACTGACAAGAAGGGTGACAATAGACCATACACAGACGACAGCATTGAAATCTGTGTTTTAAAAGCCATTTCATAGGTTTCGATGATGGTCCTGATACCAAAGAGGCAGCTGAGCAGGTCTGCCTATAATTCTTCAGCTTTGGTTCAGTTTATAACTAAAAAGTCGAACTAGATGGAGAGAAAGCACAGCCTGATAGAGAGGATGCTTAGGGTGACCAGATAATTTATTAAGAGTGCAAGGAGGTACTGACTGGATAATGAACATAATTGGTCACTCTCCTGAGTAAATCCAGGTAACCCTAGGATATGCTACTACTTTTACGGACCTGGGACATGGACTGAATTGTGTCTCAAACAAACACGTATGTTGAAGTTCCAACCCCAAATGTGACTGTATTTGAAGGTAATTTTTTTTTTTAACAGAGGTAATATAAGTGAAATGAGGTCCTAATGAACAAGACGGATGGCACCCCAGTCAGCTCGGTGGAGCTAAGGGGAGGACCTGCTGCCTCTGGTCTGGAGGTGTTGGTATAGCAGCAGCCGGCACAGTAACCAGCAACCTGTGGAGTAGGTGGCCCCCTCCATAGCCGGAGGGGCCAGACAACCGCGGGGGAGACCCCAGCACCTCATGTCTCCCTCCCCTTGTACTTGCAGCTGAACAGGGAACCCCCATTTCCCAGGCCTGGTCAATTTCATATAGGTTTCCTAGGCCTGGGAACCAAATGGATTGTATATCATTTATTACACAGTCTTGGCCAAATATAACTACAGAGGACCCACGTACCTAAATGTAACTGTGGAGTCCATGCCAAATGTAACTATGGAGGACACATGCAAATAAATATATATTTCCCTGGACAAAAAGCCCAGAGAGAAAGAACTCTTTTCCCCCACGTGGGTTGTTTCTCTCTGCGAGAAGCTTTGGTGTTTTTGTGTTCTTTTCTGTAAAATAAATCCTGTCTTAGCACTGATCTGTGGTCCGTGGATTCACCGAGACCAAGACCCTACTGAAGAGGAAACGCCGGTATCACTAAGGGTAGGACCCCATAAGGGTGGGACCCTAACCCAGTAGGCCTGGCGTCCTTATGAGAAGAGGAAGAGGCACCAGAGCTGTTTCTGTCCATGTGCAACAGAGAACAGGCGCCCTGAGGACACAGAGAAAAGGCTACAAAATGAGAGGAAACCCTCAGTAAACCACCCTGACTGTGCCGCGACCTTGGGTCCAGCCTCCAGAGCTTTGAGAAAGTGCATTTCCGTTGTTTAAGTCACCCGTTCTGCGGTGTCCTGTTACCGCAGCCCCAGCTGACCCAGACAATTACCACGTCAAAATCTCTGTCTCTGACTAGAGCCACGACCTGCGAAGGACCAACGTGGATCAGGCTGGCGGCAGCTGGGCACGTCCTGATTTCAGGGCGATACCACTAAAGTGAACAGAGGATTGAAACCAAAACGTCCTGAAGGTCAGTTCTGAATCAAGCATTCTGTTTTTGTTCAGGCAATGCATCTTTCGAAGAGAGGGAATGCCAGGCATTACGCGATTTGCTTAGTCATGGCTATTTAGTCCAAAGCTGGGCAGAGTATAGAAAGGGACAGCGGGGAATAGTCTTGACTTTGTTCAAACCAAAGGCCACCTCTTTTGAAAGTGGAATAGCCATGTGTTTTTGATACTGGAATTTCTTCCCTTCACCTTGTTTTTGGTCTCAGAAACTGAAGAAATAATTCACGACCACAGGCAAGCAGAAGCAACAGAGCAAGTTTATTAGAGGATAGAAAAGCTTTCAAGACAACTCAAGGGTCCCGAATTGGTTACAGCAGCAGCTGGGCTGGTTTGGGGCTTTTATGTCCTATCTGCCCACCCAAACCTTGCTGGCAAACACTGATTGAGTCCTTCAAACCTAGCTGGCTTACACTGATTGGTTTTTTAAACCTTAACTGACTGTCCTCTGTTGATTGGCCCTGTATTTGCACCAGTGGGCGTCCCCCCCTCCAGTCCCCTGGGAGACTCTCCCGCTGGCTTGCCCAGCTTAGCAACAGTCAGTGACCAATGGTTGCACAGGTCTCCCTGAGGCGTCCCTCCCCCCTGCTTCTCCAGACCCTTTCCCAGTCCCTGCTTTAAAGCCTTCAGGCTTCTTTCATTTCTGTTTGAAAAGTGACAGACATTCCTCTGGATTTGCTGTGTCTATCCTTTATACCAAACACCATACTAGGTTCAGGGGACACAAATTTAGTAAGGTATCTTCCGTCTGTTTCAATAAGTTAAGATACATGCATATAAAAGTAGGTCATAGCATTATTTAAAACAATGCACTCATGTGGAAAAATATTCATGGTAGTGTTAAATATATTTAACAGTATGTATAAATGTTTATAGAAACCTAAATATGATAAATATGAATGTGCATAATGTATAAATATAAACGTGCATAGAACGTTTCTGGTAGAGTACACATGAATCTGTCACTGATTAGATTTGGAGAGTAGCATTGGAGCTGGAGGTAGGGAGGAAAGAGAGGTTTAATTTCATTAAATATGGTTTATAATTGGTCTGTGAGACATTTAATGATTTCACCATCTAGTTAGAGAGAACATGAGTAAAAATAGGTGAAACAAAGCATTCTAAGTGCTGTAATAGAAATACGCATAGAGTTAAATGAAGACATAAAGAAGGAAGTTTCAATTTTATATGGAATGGTCAGAGACGACTTTTTAAGGGGTCAAGTATTTGAGATGAAGGAGCTGTTTTGAAAACTGGATAAGAAATGGAGCAGGGAAGCCAGACCCCAGGAGTAAGGAACTGGAGCTGTGAGCCCCACTCTAGCCGCCAAACGTAGGGGACAAGGCAGAGACGTGAAGTTGATGAGGGAGGTAATAAGATGCACCTCTGAACCTTAAGGAACCGTGCTGCATGTTAAATATAATGCCAAGAGCTTTGTCACTATGGAAGGCAGGAAAGGACAAGGTGGTCTACCCTGGGGCTCAGGTCTCAGGTCGCTCCAGACACCGGTGACATTATTGGATTGCCTTCCTCCACAGATAGACTGGAAGTTGCTTCGTTATTGTTCTCAGGTGAAGAGAACTTCCCACAAGAAGTTATAGGGGAAGAATTTCACCTACTGCTGGAACCTCTGGAACCCACATCAGTGAATCTTGTACAGTTTCATGGTCTGTAACAGAAGAGGTTAGGAGCACGTGCAGGAGATGGCCCAGGTGGCTGGGTAAAAGAGCCCCTGAATAAAGTCATTTTCTTCTGAGAATTTTCAGAAAATTTAAAGGTTCTCCCCTCTGAGGATATTTCCAGGGATGGAGATCCAAATATATTCACATCTGGCTCTCTCCAAAGTTACTATTCCCAGTAAATGGCCTCTGGGGCCCTAATTCAACGGTCCAGCTGAATTCACTTCTGCTCTGAAGATTATGAACTGGGCTTGGGCATCAAGTCAGCTTGGGCCCAAATCCTGGCTTTGCTACTTGGCTGGAATGTTGGGTTTTTCCAAGTCTCCATCACATTGACACAGAGTGGGGAGAGTACGTGACTATCTCATGAGGATTCATTGGAGATTCAATTGAAAGAGTGTATTTAAAGGCCTCAGCATAATGCCATACAGAAAGGACAGGCCTAAAGAGGAATAAAAGGTAGGTTCCATTTTTATTATTTTAAGAATTTATCACTTCATAATTTTATCTGAGAAGTTTTGCTCTCAAGTGAACTCAATATAATTTTCAGGTGTCCTGTTAAAGAGAACCTCATGTTTTAGGAAAGATTACTAATGGTAAACCATCTGAAAGTCTTTTGACTATAGACATTTTTTTAAATTCATGTAACAAATTACTAACTGAGTGTAATAAATCTCCTATTTCATGTGACTCTATATTCAAAACGTAGTGAATTTATGAACAACTTTGCACATTAGACATATTTGAAATATCCCTATGTGAAGATTTGTGTCAGTATAGTAGAAAATGTGACTTCCATTTTGAGGTGAGGGTCTCAGTCTCATTGCTACTCACTAATTACTACTTGGGACTGACTTCTTACTACTTGACTATTTACTAATTCTATGCCCTTATGGAGGATATGTTATCTTATGGAAGATACTTTAATAGAAGCTAAGGTATATTTAGCGCTTAACTATATGCCAGTGTATTTCCAACTTGGTTCTTACAGTAGTACGTCTTTGAAATAAGTGCTAATAATTAAAAATTCCATTTTATGAGAATTAAATGAGGAAAGGGAGAAAGGCAAATATCGTTTGCCCAACATTGCCACCTTTGATCCAACAGGTCTCTGAGACCACAAAACCCACATTCTTCATCCCACACTGTGTACTGCAGTCTCTTCTGTCAGTCAAAAAGCTAAAGAAACTTAGTTTGCAGAGTTCTGGTAAAGCCTGGGATGATGCGTGTCATTTTCACGTGGTGATCGCTCCATACATTTTAGCAATTTTTAAGTTCTCATTTCTGCGAACCATAGTAATTTCAAATGAGAAAAAGAAAAACCCTGATGCTTGGGAACTTACAATACCGATTTTCAAATTTATCTGGCAATAAAATGCAAACTGTGGATAAATAACAAGAATGTTACACGCAGTGAAAACAGGGCTTTTAATATGGAAAAAGCAGGTCAGTGCTCATTTAGGTGTTTACAAATAAGAGGCAGTATCTAACGTTTAGATTTCTACCTAATGGCCAATTTTACCCAATGTTCTGTTTGGGTGACATACAAAAGTCTCAGTTTCGTTAGAAGTTTTAATCAACTTAACAAGGAACGTGTGTCCTATTAAAAAGACCTTATTCAGTAAAAAAATCAAAATATGTTCACAATAGTTTATTAAACTCAGTATTTCCTGCATTATCTCCCCTCACCTGAGCATTTTATTCCTCTTGTTTTCCTTTATATCAGTTCTATTTTGGGTGAACTCAGTGAGCATTTGACATGAAATCAAAAAGCAGGTAACGTTTCCAGACGCATCAAATTCCGCCAAATGAGATGCAGTCTGCCACACATGCTCTAAATGATGAGGAACTGTTAGCATTGCTGGTTGTTTTTTTTTTTTCCTTAAGAAATAGAAAATGAGTAACTAAACTGATTTATTTTACTTTATACCAAAAAAGTTCAAATAACTGTGATGATTAATGAACCATTCCCCAAACTCTATCAAGTCCTCAAGTTTAATCAATGCTGAATTATCCAAACCAACAGAGGCGAGCAGAGGTACAAGGTATTGGACTGGTCCTGTCTACTTCACGGCTGTTGTTCCCGGACCCTCAAGGATCAAGCTCTCCCACTTAGAATCCATCCCTTCAGTCCTACTGATACTGGAATTTTGTCTTCTCTCCTGGCTGGCTCACTAAATCTGATACCCAAGTTTCAGGTTCTTGGTCTTGGTGATTTGAAGAATAAATCTACAGACCACAGATCAGTGGTAAGATAGAATTTATTTACAGAAAAGAATAAAAAAACACTTAAGTTCCTGGTAGGGAGAGAAAAGCTCTCTCTGTTTCTCTCCCGGTCTCTCTCCATCTAGGGGTATATATAGGTGCATTGGTTCCTTCTATATGAGGCCGGAAATGAATGGACAGAGTCCCTTCTACTGGAGCAAGGTGAATGAATGTATTAATAAATGGACACAGTTCCTTCCTCTGGGGCAAGGTGAATGAATGCATTAATGAATGGACATAGTCCCTTCCCCTGGGCCAAGGTGAATGAATGTATTAAGGAATGGACACCAGTCTCTTCTGCTGGGCCAAGGTGAATAAATGTACTAATGAATGGACATGGTCTCTTCTGCAAGGTTAATGAATGGACACAGTCCCTTCCTCTGGGGCAAGGTGAATGAATGTATTAATGAATGGACACAGTCCATTCACGGAATTGAGGCCTAGGAAACTTACATGAAATTGAGGTGGCATAGGAAATGGGGGTTTGTATTCAGTCCTAAGTGCAAAGGGAAGGAGGCACCAAGGTGCTGGTGTCTCCCCAGCAGTTGTTGGGTCCCTTTGGCTACTGGAGCCTCCTGTGGGGGTTGGAGGCACCCCCTGCACCACCACCACCAAGGCAGAGGTGGCCAGTCCTCCAGCCCCGCTTGGCTGAGCTGTCTGGGCGCCACCTGTCCTATATCACTGCCACTACTGCCCTGCACCTCTCACAGATAACCCCAGGAGCCAGATAAAGAAAAAGCACGTCTTATTTGAGTTCACATCTTGCTTACGGAGTGAAACAAGCCCGGTTTCCACTGCTGTGTAATTTCGGGATGAGTGTACCCCCATCAATCCAAAAGGTGTGTTCTCCTCGATGGCCGCTTAACATACTGATGGTACCAGAGAACTCAGTGTTTCATTACAAAGTTAGACTCTTTATCCAAAGCTATGCTAACAGAAGGACTCTTTCACCCTCCAGAATTTCCTTCCTTTCTTTTGTCTCTTTCTTCCTTTTTTCTTTTTGCCTTCTCTTTTTCCTATTTCCTTTTTTCTTTTTATTACCCATCTGTCTTCCTATCTTCCTATCAGCATTTTATTACGTGTGCTATGCCAGGTGTGATACAGACATAAATAAATGATAAGGCAAAAACTTACTGTCAAGAAAATCTTTTTTTTTAAATTTCAAATTAGCACGAGGGTGCAAACGATTAGGTTTAATGTCTGCATTTGTTAGATAAGCTCCCTGTTGTAGGACATGAAGAAACTCTTAATTTAACTGACCAACTGACCATGTAACTTACCCAGGAAAACAACTGATAAAGGAAACCTTAAGATGGTATTTTGAAAGTACTGGAAAAACCTTTGGTTCATGGCTTTCATACAATAAAGAGTATAAAGAATATTTCAAGACTCTTTTTTCCATTGTAAAGTAGGTTCGTGCCCATATTTCAGAAAGTGGCACATCCCCAAAGAGTCACAATTTTCTTGAAATTATAGGGCTGTTATTAAGGGAACAAGGAAGATGACAGAACAAGTGACTTGCCTGACACAGCTTTTGTTAGGTAGTAAAGAGGTACCTGAATCAGGCAGAAACTGTTATTTTTCTATTACTTTCATAGCAGAGATGCTAACATGGAAATGCTACATTTTCCTCCACTCCAGCTATGCGTCAAGCAGTGTTCAGCTCCCGTTTGTGCATCTCAGCACCACGGGTCATGATTTCTTCAGGACGACGTCCATTGCAAAGCTCTCTCTTAAATGAAATTCGGGGGAAATGAGCTGAACCTAAGATGCTGTTGGTTTGCCAGTGCCAATCTCCTCACAAAACTCAAGTGCTACTTGTCTTTGTAATTGCAAGCATAGGGACGGAGCTTTCCTCACTTAGAGTCACTCATACAGCACTAGATCATTATCAGGCAGGAGAGCATTTGAATCTTAAATTGCCATTGATCCCGTTCACTGTGCGGTTTGCTCTAGAAATATGAGAGGGCTGAGGAGGAATACATTCTAGGTTTCTCTTGACTCAGGTTGAAGGCATCCCAGTGAGTTCAGATCTTCCTGTTCTTTCCATAAAGACCACTGTGATTTTTAAAAGGCGTATTCCATTTAAATATAAAGAAATTATAGATTTTGGCAATTGATATTTTTGTTTTTTAGGAAATAAATGCTGTGTGGTTTTTAGAGTCCCTCTAGTGGATGGAAGGCTAAGGCAATGGAGTCCTCTCAGTAAAGAAGATTGATTGATAGCAAGGAAAAAAAATCTCCTTCCTGTTTCATTTGAAATAAATAACTATGGACATTTATGAAAGCCAGTACCTGAATGATGGTAAATGATCTTTCTTTGTCTTTGTTTTTGCTTCCTCTGGCGGAGCTGGGGTTGAAAATGGTTACTCTGGAAAAGTAATCTAAACCTTTCTTTAGATGAATAGTAAGCAGGTCATTAGAATTCTTCCTTGAAAAAAAAGAATGTAAAGCAAAACAAAAACAAGCAATCTCTAAAAGTTGACAGTAGTGTAGCCAGGAGTGTTCTGCTATTCTGGCTTTTCTAACCTCTGGAAAAACTTGGGTTCAGTTCAGCAGATTAAGGATGAGTTAAAAAAAAAAAAAAAAAAGAAACTCTAATTAAGCCAGGATAAGACATGTTAATGGACCACCCTTTCATGAATCTTTATTTGTTAGCGACCTCGATGATAGCTGTGTGCATGCTAAGTAGCCTCCAAACACTGGCATTTAAAAATAGAAACTGTTAAATTCATGTTATTCTAATTAGCACATAATTACATAATATTTAGCAACACACATTCATACAGTTTCTAAGACAGCATTATTTGCTAGACCCAGTATTATTTTATGAACCATTAAGTGAGACAAAAACTCTGCCAAACAAAACATGACACAGGCATTGAAGAGAATTTTGGGTGACGGATGAATTGCTCACTCGACCTCTCACTGCTTGGATGTCGCTTTCATCTGCTGCGTGGATTCTGGTAGCTTCTCCTGACTTATGTTGAGTTGCTGAGCACGAGGCAGGAAATTCTTTGCACATCTCTTAACAGAGAATGTAACGTAGCTTTATCTACTCACAAGCAACTTCTTTTTGTTGATCCCACAAAACAATTGGTTGTCGTTTTGCAAGAAACTATGGAATTTTAATCATTCTCCCAACAATGGATATTTGAGCTTCAATCTCTTCTTTCCCCAGGGTTTTCCACCAAAAGAGAAACTTTTTGTTTCTATACTGAAACACCGTGTGATCTTTCCGTAACATTTTACGTTTTAATAGCTCAATCCTGTTCAACAAGGGTAGAACAGACTGTGCTCCTAACTCTGGAAATATAAATAGTTATGACCCAGTTCATTCACATAGAAAAGAAATGAAAAGATGACCACTGCTCTCTGGTAGAAAGTTACTATAAACACTACAGGTTTCTTTTCGTTGTTTAATTCCATATAAGATGAGGGTATGAATGATTAGGTTACATTGTTCACCCTCTCAGGTAAAGTCCAAACTGTAGTTGAGCCCTTTACCTAAGGTATGCGCAATACACCCTCACATAGCTGCCATTAGTTGAGAGCTTACGGGTCCCTCACCCTCCCTACCTCCCCCCCTGATGGGGGTGTGGCTGTCCATCTACTGTTTTTCCATTCTCTGGTAAGGAGAATGTGGTTCAACTCCATCCAGGTTAACACAAAAAATGTTAAATCTCCATCTTTTTATGTCTAAATAGTATTCCATGGTATACACATATCACAGTTTATTAATTCATTCATAGGGTGATGGGCACTTGGGTTGATTTCACATCTTGATATCTACCCAGAAGAAAAAAAATATCATTTTACCATAAGAACATTTGCACTTATAGATTTTAAGATGCATTCTTCTTTCAGAGATTTGTAAACCTCCCCCCAAAACGTATGGCTTAGAATCAATAAAAGAGAACTTATTTACTTTTATAAAAGTATATATTTCACATAAAGAAAAATGCATATAATACTCTGGGAACATACAGAGTAGTTGTTAGTATGCTTACAGAATATAGAGAGAAGAGGATAATAAAAATGCACTCTTAGCCACCAGGGTATTTTAGCATTTGAAGGCACAGTGCCCCAGAGCACTTTTTGCAAACTCAAATCTGTGAAGTCAGGACCATAGTAATACATAAGTTGAAAGCTGATACTTTGCTAAAAATATTATGGTGAAAAATATTAGGGTGGAGAAAGAAACTCAGAGAGGCAGCATATGGAGGTAATAATTGCATCAATCATTAAAGAATAGACTTGTTTAAGTTTATTGACTAGACAAGTTTATTGTCCCCAAACCAGCCGAGTCATCACAGTCCCCTGAGAAGCACAGTCTCAAGCAAGGGTCAGCAAACTTTTTTATGAAAGTCCAAATGATCAAAAGTTGAAGCTTTGCTGGTCACATACTTTCTCTTTCACATGGTCTTCTTTGTTTTATTTTTAACCAGCTTTTAACATTATAAAGACCATTCTTAACTTGGGGCCCTCCAGTAAGAGGCCATGGGCTGTCAGGCCACAGTTTGCTGGCCTGGTTTAGATCTGTGATTGGCAAATTTTAGCACACATCAGGACTCCCTGGAGGGCTTTCTAAAACAGATTGCCACCCTCAGGCTTTATGATTCAGAAGGTTTGGGATGGGGCTCTAGTAGTTGCATTTCTGAAAACCTCCTAGTTGATACTGATGCTTCAGGTCCAGAAACCATGCTCGGAGAATCACTGGTGTAATGGGTGAAAAGTAGCTTTGCAGAAGAACAGACATGGGTTAAAATCTGTAAGTACTTAGGTAGCTCAGTGAACTCCATGGAATCTCGGGCTCCTCGGCTATAGAATAGAGCTACCAGAGATAGAAACTCCTTCCCTGGGCTCCTGTAAAATTAAACTTCATAAATTTAGGTTTGCGAGCATGTAGCACCAGGCTAAGCACACAGTGATTGCTAGGTCATAGCTGGTGGAACACCATTTTGAGGAACCCAAAAAGGGATTTTAAGAGAAGTTATATTCTTTTACCTTACATCAATTTATTTGAGGTGTTGGTGGAAAAAAGCCAAACTCCCTAAAATAATTCAAAGAGTTTTATTCTGAGTTGAATATGTGCATCTGCGGCTGGCGAAACATGGTCACAAGAGAGCTTGAGGAAATGCACCCAAGGTAGCCAGGGTAGGGTTTGGTTTTATAATTCATGGAGACAGGGATTATAAGGTACAGCTCAACACATGGGAGGTATATGTTGGTTCAGCCAAAAAGATGGGACATCTCAAAGCAAAGACTATAAATCATGGGGGAATTCTAGGGATTCTTCAGTTGGCCATTGGCTAAAAGAGTTAAAGGAGCTGGAGCCAGTAGAAAAGAATGCATGAGTTAAGTCAGGGAGCCTGTCAGGATGCTCGGGTTAAGATAAGGGGTCCTCTGTCTGTCATGTGATGGCATATTGGAATCAGACTGTACTGAAAGCGCATTATTTTGGGTAAATAAAAACCTGTGTAATGAGATGTATTGTAGGCATAATTTACTGGGTCTTTTAGAAAGGAATTTGAGCAAGAGAGAAAAAAAGGTCAGAGTTCAGTCTTCAGGGATGAGGAGAATATCAGAGAGAAAGCCAAAAAGGAGAGAAAAAAATAAATGGCAATGTAGGGATTACTGGAAAACATACCAGATTCCTTCACATGCAAAAGGCATGGCATTTTCCCAAAGATGGATTCCTGGAATAAATAACTAGATTAGCAAGCCATGAACAGCCATGAACAAGCCTGGCAATGCCTTGTGATGAGACACGCACCATGCTGTTTACGAAGTGAAACACCTGGGAGGCTTCTGTGCCCTAAAAACGTGGACTTGTTTCTGGTGACAGCACATGCGATCAGGTAGCCACTGGTGCTTCCTCGTCCTAAGATTCCAGCCACTCAAGGGGTACCTGAGCAATATCTCTTCCTAATGGAAGAGGACAAATACACTACTACTAGACAGAACAAACACACCCTCTGATTCTGTCTGGGGTTCATTCTTGCAGTGTGGTAATGCAATAAAACTGATCTCTTCTTAACAGTGAACAGCTCAGCTATGAAAGGCACATTTTGGAGTTGCTGGCATAGGAGTCATTCACATCCACTAAGACAGATAGAGTGGGCTCCCCAGCGGTCCTCTCCTCCAGTGTGCCCAGTACAGAGGAAGTACCCATCACAAACAATTGTAGAGTGGTCTCAATGTCCTTAGCATCCAATAAATGTTGCCTATTTGGCAGATCACCTTTAAAAGATTCATGGTGAAGCCAATAGATCCATTTATTTTGCCCTAGACTATTTCCATATCATGGATGTATGTCTTCTAAGGCAAGATTGTTCTTATCTAGGTAATGACCAAAGGGTAAAGGAGCACAGACTCCAGATTGCTTACTCAACGTCAGTTCCCACCCCTTCTCTATTCCCTCCCCCTTCTGTGAATATATGCAACAGTGCTGAGATTTTATAGGTCATCTCTGATAACCCAGAACACTCCATTCCACAATCTTAAGAGAGGGTCTAACAGTTGCATCACTTACTGACTTCTCTGAGCATCAATTTCATCTACAATAAATCCCTAACGATTTCTCCAATCAATGAGTCTGAGGCAGTTAGTAAATGATATGAAGAAAGAGAAAATAAAGTACTTAGTCTGCCAGATAGAAAGGTAGCTGCACCCCTTACCTGGTTCTTGTAAACATCATCCTAACAGAAATACGTAGGGTTAGTGATAATTTAAATATAGGAAATTCTGACTGCTGAAAGTTGGAACACATTCAGTTCATTCATTTAGTCATCTAAGGTTTTGGTTGTGGGAATTGTGGAACACGAAGTTGAATAACTATAAGCAGTTATCTAGTCATGATACTGACTGCATATCATGATGTGAAATATGTTAATTTCAGTACAAGAGAAATATGAGGAAAATGCTAGAGGTTTAGAATTGAGGGAATGAAAAAAGAAAACTAGAGGATCTATGAAGTTTCTGGAAATGAGTGAAGTGATGCGTCTGTAAAAAGCATTTTGGAGGTATCTTTGTAGTGACAGGATCATAGGTTTGAAGTCAGATAGGTACAGGCTGGAGTTGTTTAGTTATAGATAACTGTGGAATGGTACTTAAACCCTCTAGCTCTTAGTATGGCAATCTGTAAAAGGTAGACAGTATCAGTACCCAGATCACAGAGCTTAAAGAGGTGATCTCTGTGGGCCAGCCCCGTGCAATGCAGGGCACCTGAGGCACAGTCACTAACCAACACACCTGAGTAATTAGTATAATCTGTGAGTCACCAGCAGACTGACACAGAACTGCCGTATTAATCCTGCCACCCCACGACAGCTATGATCTCTATCTTTTACATGCCTCTGCCTTCCTTCTCCTACACCTTCACACATTCCTCTGTCCTTCTTCACAAATCTCCTTCCTCTGGATCCATTTCTCCAACAACTAGATCAGAAACACAGTTAGAAATGGGAATAGGAAGAGGGGAGGGACCAGACTGAAAAGAAAATCATACATATTTTTTGCCTTGTCCTGATGGAAAAAATCTAAGATTTCATTTCTGTAACCAGATGCAATAGTTTCCTATGGAAGCAGATCACACTTGGAGCAACGAGACAGCACCAGGAAACCAATGAAAGAAGGGATGATATCAGAGGAAGGATTTTATCCACACGGAAATCCGATTTCTGCACTTGCTATATTAATGGTAAAAACAATTCTTCCTTCACTTGGCAAACAAACTGAAATTAATCAACATTAATTCACTTGATCTTACTTAAAAAATTAAGCTGAATGAAATATCGTATGAGAATAAGTCCATAGTTTATATAATCCAGGACAATAGGTACTAATCCATCACTGTGATTAAAATATCTGATATTAGAGTTTTAATTGTGTTGGTGGTAATGTTGAAATAAATTTAATTTTTCTCTGTGAGACTCTATAACCCTATTTTTATTTACTGTATTAATAATAATAAGGAACATCCTGAATACCTTTTCTTACCTTTCCTCATGAACTTTGTGCCCTGTATTATTTCCCCTTGAGCTGTAGAGCTAGGAGCTATTTTTCTTCTAATCAATTGATAGAAATGTGATAATGTTTATCTGTTTTTTGATAAAGAAATAAATATACTGAAGTACCATTAAAAAATAATTTAGTTCTAATCTAACCCCACACATTTTCCAATCACGTCTAGAAACACGAATGTCTTACCCAAATACACATGTGAGGGATACAGTCAAGAGAATAGCTGAGATAGACTCTCTTACTCAAATGTCATTCCAAGCTCTTCTGATGAGACCCTATTGATTCTTTTGACATAGGTATGTATTAAAGTTTACATGACAAATACTGAAGACTCCAAGATTTTAAGCTTAAGTTCCCAGTAGTTTCCCCAGGCCTGGAGTTGATCCTAAAACCTATTAAAACATAAACCAGTGAAGGTCACTAAATCTGTTAATAAGACAACTGCACCATAAACAGCTTTATCAGATAAGGTGCGTTGGTTCCCCATGGCCACTGTGACAAATTGCCACAAATTCAGTGGCTTAAAGCAAAACAATTTATTACTTTGAAGTTCTCATGGTCAGAGTCTAAAATCAGTCTCGGTTTCTTGAAGATCCGGGGGAGAAACAATTCCATTGCTTTCTCCAGCTTCTAGAAGCTGCCCTCACTCCCTAGTTTATGGCCCCCCATTACCCTGATCTCTGCTCCTGTTGTCACATTTCTCCCCTGACCCTGAGTCTCCTGTCCTCCTTGTAATTACACCGGCCTTCTCCCGTTATCCAGGATAATCCTCCCAGCTCAAGACCCCTAATCACAAAAGTCCCTTTTATCTTGTAGCGTGTTTACAGATTCTAGGGATTAGAATCTAGATATCTTTGGGAGACATTATGCTGCCTATCACTCAAAAATACTGTAAATCTATCAGAATTTTGCCTTGGCCTAACTGGCTCACCCCCTAACAAATCCCTGCTGTAATTGCTAATGTAGGGCAGAAGAGGAGAAATTCACTTGTGTTTCCCTAACTCCATCCCCCTGACAGGCTGTCTAGTTTGTTGCTATCTCACCACAAAAGAGCTATCTTTGAGAACTATCACCCAGCAGTGTAACCTGGAAGGCTGAATCAGAAATCCGTTCCCATGTGTGAGTTTTATTCATCTTTGTCACTTTTTCTAGGGGATTTGAGATTGCTTCTATTCTAGTCTGCAAAACCTAGGAAGTTGGGTCTGACTATTCAAAAATGAATATCTTCTGTAGTCAACTGAAGTGATAGCAAAAAAAAAGTTTCCAAAGGGATTGCAGACTTTCTTAACTGGGCACAGCCTGGGTGCCTACCTTACATGCTCCAAACTCACAGCTGTCAGAGAGGAATA
Organism: Galagoides demidoff; assembly: GCA_963574575.1. Taxonomy (NCBI): domain Eukaryota; kingdom Metazoa; phylum Chordata; class Mammalia; order Primates; family Galagidae; genus Galagoides; species Galagoides demidoff. The sequence continues at coordinate 44,498 of CAUYQV010029891.1, read as the reverse complement.
AATGTAGCCCAAAAGCTCACCCCACATTCTTTGTGCAGTATAATTTTTAAAAAATTCTTTATAACATGAATTGCTATCAGAAAGTGTACATGAATTTATTAAATGCTGACTCTCTCTTTCAGACATTGTCCTATATTCTAGAAACACAAACGCCATTTGGGTATGGTGCCGTGTCTTCCAGGAGGACATCTTTTAATGCAGAGGCTTTAACAGTGTGGTTCCTGGACTGTTCAGCATCACCTAAGAACTTAGAGATGCAAACTGTAAACCTCCTCCAAGACCTACTTTGGGGATGAAGCCCAGCAATTTTCGTCTCAATCAGATAAACTGACTAGTCCTTCAGGTAATTTGAATGCATCTGAAAGCTTGACACTAATGGGTTAAGATGTGAGATGGAAATGGAAATACATTATAATACAGTGTAATCAATGCTTTAATTATGGTGTTGGATATGTGACATGGAAATATAATAAGGTGGTTACTGGAAAAACTAAACAGCCTTCACATAAATGCTGACAAATGATATGGGGCTTGGGAGGGTGAGGAGGGGGTTTTAATAGATTGTCCTTAAACCCTGAATGTGCCCCGAAGTTGTGGAAGTTCAACATGGCTGATCCACAATGTGTGTAGCTGTTTGGAGCTTGTAAAGCAGGTGCCAAAGAGAAAAGATAGAGAAACCTCAGAGTTAGAAAGGAATTAAATTTTAAAGGACCTTCTATGTCAAGCTAAAAAGAATGGTGTAATTATATTTTCTTTTTTAGTTAAATAAAACATAACTAAAAAGAAAATATAATGATGCCAATATTACATGGCACCAATATGGACTTGGCTCAGAAAAGGTAGATACCTGTGACAAGGAGATCAGCCAAGAACCTGGTATAAAATCAAAATGACTGAAAAAGAGGCTTTAACCATGGGTGACTAATACATGTTGAAGTATATTATTATGGAAAATTTCAAACAAGTAGCAAAATTGAAATAATTTTAAAGGGAGCACCCATATAATTATTAGCTGGACATTACCATTCACATTTTTGTAAACTTCCTTTATTATGTATCCATCTATCCATCCAGTCTTCTATTTTGTTTTTTAATTCATTTCAATGGAAATGGAAAATGCCATTTGCCTTTTCACTATACACATGAGCATGCATGCAATTCACCAGAGCTCATTTGTGTATAATTTTATCTCTTGAGGTACCACTTATGTCAATAAAATGCACAAAAATACACATTTGCTGGCAGCACCTGTGGTTCAAGGAGAAGAGCACCAGCCCCATATGCTGGAGGTGGTGGGTTCAAACCCGGCCCCAGCCAAAAACTGCAACAATGACAAAAAATATATATATACATTTGCTGAATTTTGTCTATTTCTTGCATTTACTTGATCTTTATTAAGATACAAAGCCTTTCCCTCACTCCAGAAAATTCTCTCATGCCACTCATAACCACAGAGGTAAATGCTGTTTTAATTTTTTAACCATAGATTAGTTTTGACTATTTTAGGAATTTATATAAATTAAATTATACAATATACCCTTTATGAAAATGTTGTTCCACTCAGCATAATGTGTTTGAGATTCATCCACATTGGTTGAGTATTATCAGCACATTACTTCTTATTATAATAATATAACACAGTAATATTGCCTGAGTAAATATACCACAGTGTGTTGAAATATTCTCTGGCTGTTGGACACCTGAGCTCTTTCTAGTTTTTAATATTAATAAAAGCTCTGTGGATATTCTTCCCCAAATCTTTTATTTTTTTCTGTTTTATAAGAAGCTGCCAAATAGCTTTTCAAAGTGAATGTTCTGCGTTTACACTCCTGCTTAGCAGTGTGTGAGGGTCCCAGTCACCCCATGTCCTCATCAGCATTTGTAGCTGTCAGTACTTTTAGTTTTCGCCATTTTGGAGAGTATGTTATGGTACCCAATGGTCATGGTACCCAATGTTTATGCTACCCAATGTTATGGTACCCAATGTTATGGTACCCATTTGCAGAATGCATGGTACCAAGGTTATGGTACCCAATGTTATGGTACCCAATGTTATGGCACCCAATGGTTATGGTATCCAATGTTATGGTACCCATTTGCAGAATGCATGTTGCACCTTCCTGATAGTGAAGTTGAACACTTTTTCACATTTCTTGGCCATTGTATTTGTTTTGGGGAAGTTTCTTGTGAAATCTTTTGGATTTTTTGTTGGGCTATTTCCCTTTTCCTCTTAATTGTAGTTCTTGATACCATGGGGTGCCAAAAAAATGTACACATTTCAGCAATGTTATCTATTTCTTTTTGAAGTTGAATTGAATTATAATAGCAATGTATAGTGGGATGTTTGCTCAAAAGATTACATTAATCAAATGAAGGTATCACCCTGTGATAGGCATCAGTAGGATAGCTTTTTCTCTGAAAATGTGTATGCATTTTCTTTTTTTTTTTTTTACTCTCCTCTGTACATGGCTCCTTTGTCAGATATACATTTTGTGATCCTACTAATTTGTGAGTCTGCATGTCTAATAAAACCTAGTATTGGCTGCCTAAAGTTTACTGAGATCAATTCTGAGATTGCAGAGAGATTGAGCAAGAAAGCACGTATGATCAGCTGTTAACACCTGGCATGTGGACAAGAGAGAAACTAAACATTTTTTATATTCTTGTTCTTGGCTAACACAGTACTAGTGCAGATGGAATGGAAACAAATTTCTAAGGAAAAATGCAGAGAATGTGATCACAATGTAGATGATGGAAATGAAGGAGATAGAAGAGCTGAGTGGGATTCCAGACTGCTGACTTATAAGGCTGGTTGACATTATCCACTAAAGTTGATCTCATAGTATCCTAGACTCTGAGATTCCATGCCTTGGTATAAACAAATAGATATGTTAACCTGTGCACAAACAGACAGGCACGAGAAGTTTCATGACAGTACTGTTCATCATAGATGAAAACTAGAGTCAACGCAAAGGAGTAAACTAAATAATGAAACTGTGCTACATTTATATAATGGAATGTGACATGGCTCTAAAGAGGCTGCGAACTGCAGCTTCCTGGCACCACGTGAACGATTCCCACAAACGCACTCTTAAGCAAAAGAAGCTGGGTGCAAAACAACCCTAGCTTGACAGCTGATGTCCAAAGATGGCCCCAGGGAACTGGGCCTCTAGGAACTCTCACTGTTATGTACTTCCCTACAACACTGAATCAGGCCTCACTCCATCTAAGTTAAACCCATGGAGTGGGATGGAAGTGGTATTTGCCAGTTTCAAGCCTAAGTTTAACGAAAGATTAGCAGTTTTTACCATTTGGGAACTCTGACCTGCTTATAGTACAAAGTCAACTAGCCTCCTGGAAAGACCACTTGGAAAGGGGAGATGGGCGACCACATGGAGGAACAGCCTACCTGGGGTGGGAGATGTCCCAGGAAAATATCTAATTAGCAGCCGTCTGACTGACTGTTCGTACATGAGACAGCAGGACAGGAACCAGCCAGCCAAGTCCGGTCATCTCACAGAACCGTAAGAAGTAATAAAGAATTGTTGTTTTAAACCACTAAGTTCTTGAATGATTGTTGAACAGCAGTAAATAACCATGACATAAAATAGAAGGGATTTATTAGGGGAGAGTTGTGCCTCCAACCTAAACTCCTCTGACAAAAGCCTGAACATGTGGTGTTGGCTCTGAAAGGACAACGTGTGCTGGCCTTCTGGTTGCTGTCAACCATGGTTGTAAAGGCAGGGAGGCTGCAGTAAGGGTGACCCCGGGAAAGAAGGGCTTAGTCTGGCAATGATGTAATCTGTGGGAACATAGAAACTAGCAAATATACCTAATAAACCTCGCAGCTTTGGCTAAGGAGATTTCCAGGCATAATGTTGCAAGTGCCAGCTGTTTTCCTTTAGCTGCTCTACAGAAGATGAGGCTATAAAACAGATTAAAGTAGAAACTCTTCAGTTTCCAAGAAGACAGAGTACACATTTCCAAGTCAGGACTTTCTAGATCCCTAGCAAAGGACTCTCAAAGGAAGAAATAGCCTAAGGGGAAATATCAAACCCAGAATAGTTAAAGGATCTCAAAATCCTTTGTTAAGATCTCAGGAAAAATCAAGATGGCGCCTAGTGGAGCCTCTCGGTCAGACGCAGAACTTTTAAAATCTTGAAGGCACTGTTTCATAGCACCTTGACTTACCAGTTAGTCGACCCCATGTAGAGAGGGACCTGTCTTAAACAGATGTGTGGGAATGGATTTTATCTCCTGTTATAGACTATAATTTGAACTACATGAAAACTCTCAAAGTTTTTAAAGAACTTATACAATTTTGGACTGAAAAGGAGAGACCATTCCAAATGAAGTAAGTCTTTAAGCCCCTAAATTCTGATAGGAAGGAAGGAGGCTGGAAAGCTACAAACACGAGTTTTTTTTGTTTTTGTTTTTGTTTTTTAATTAAAAAGGAAGAATGACTCAGAGGTTGGAGCCAGAATTTCTGAGAATGGGTCCAATTCCCGGGAACAGGAATGGGCCTTTACCAGGTGCTGGCGAAAGATGCCTGGTGCGAATCTGAATTCAGATTTGTTATGAACTGCATCGCAGTCCCCAACTTTCAGGCCGCATAGCAGTCCAGTCTGCTCCTGTAGACTGTTAAGAACCAGGTGGCAAAAAATGAAATAAAAGTAAAAATAAAAGAACCAGGTGGCACAGCAGTAGGTGAACGGCAGGAGAGCAAACAAAACTCAGTCTGTATTTACAGCTGCTGCCCATTGCTCACATCACCGCCTGAGCTCCACTCCTGTCAGTCAGATTCCCATAGAGACATGAACCCTTCTGTGAGGGTCTAAGTCATGTGCTCCTTATAAGAAGCTCCCCCCCCACCCTGTCCATGGAAAATTGTCTCCATGGAACCAGTCCCTGGTGCCAAAAGGGTTGGACACTGGTGGTAATGATGAGTGACGGCCTTGCACTCTGTCCCCTTCTTTGTGAATGGGTGTGTCTGTTCTGGTTCTGTCACTCTTGTCTCGTCACTGTTCTGTTGGGTGAGTTCTGTTGGAAAGAGAGGAGAAAGCATCCCCCAAGTTCACATGTCTTTAGACTGAGAGGAGTCATACCCCAAAAGCCGTATGAGGACCTAGACCTCATTTAGAAAATGAGATCTGAAAATCCAAGCCTTAGCCAGTGACATATCATTAATGCGATTTGACAGGTGGAACACAGTAGATGCATTTTATACGTGGGAGTAAAATACAGGATGCTTGGAAGCCACATGGCAGACTGGTAGCCAAAGGTAGCTTCCCAGGGAATGGTAAGCTTCCTGACCTTCCCTCTCTCCTATGGGGATTTTTGGGGCTCTGAAAAGCTATTCTTGGTTATGTATGCAGTATCTTCCCTCATCTGCCCAGGGGCACTCATTTGAATTACTTCATTTGAAGCAATGCTCCTTGTTCCAACCTGAATTAGTTCTGGTTTCATTCATGATCATCTTCTTCCATACATGTGTTGATTATTGTTTTGTTGTTATTATTATCACCTTGCATGTTGCAATCTTTCTTCAAATAACAGCTGAGGTAGGATGGCCATTTGTATTTAAGGATTCTGAACTGAAAACACTGACTGGCAAAACGGACAGAGCTTGCCAGTTTGTAAAGCTTTATTTTAAGATCAACGGCTGTTCCCACCTCAAGGCCTTTGTAGTTACTGTTCCTCCTGTACAGGAATTCCTCAGAAGACCCTTTTCATGGCTAGTTTTTCTGGTCATTCAAGTGTCGCTTCAAATATCCCATATTCATTAATGTCTTTTGTGACAATAACATCTAATTTGTCTACCACCAGCTTCTCCCTGAATACAGACATACTCCATCTCTCTGCATTATGTTCTGTGATCCTCGGGGTTCATTCATTAGTCTGGCTGTCTCTTGTACTGGAGAATATACTCATGAGAGCAAAAGCATCTTATGGGCTTGTTTTCTGCAGCGCTCTCAATACCCAGAGCAAGGCCCTGAGTATGGAGAGCACTGGTGAATGCTCTTAGTAAATGTTTGTCAAGTGAATCAATGATTGAAATGCAACCAGTCATCTTATTCTGGAAGTCTCAGACCTGTATCTTCACCCCTGTCCTACAATAAATCCTCCCAAGGCCCTAAAATAACTTTAAGAAAGTGACTTAAAAATATTATAACAAAAACTGTTGAAAGCTGTTATGATACAATCTCCTTCTGGCACTACTACTGAAGCACAGAAAGCCATGCTGAGGAGTCTATTTTCGGCAGCTTTTTAATAAAAAAGATGATTTCATACTTCAATTGTCCTTTTCCTACAGAGCAGAATGAGGTATGGAAGAAGAGGATGCCGGAATGAGGTCAGAACACCTGGGTTTGCATCAAGGCCCTGTCACTTGTTGGTTGTATGTCCTATTCAAGAAGCTTAAATTTTCTGAGCCCATATCTTCACAGGTAATGTGAGGATAACATTGCCCCCCCCCACACACACACAGGGGAGGGTCTGTGTAAAAATCCTACCTGGTGCATGTCAGGTCATCAAGTGGTGACGGGGTGAGTTCTTCTTATACTGTATTTTACGACCGGGAAGCGTTCCCTCTTGTTTAACTTAGTCCCCTCTGCTCTTTGTTCTCTATTATGAATGTGGTAACAGAAACTACTTATCAAACTTGATGCTTCTGAAGTTTTACTTTAATTCTTTAACCAAGCAGGCATCAGGGAAAGCAGACTATTTTACTTTTAAAAGCCTTGTTAACATAGAGCTGCCATACCTACTCTTTAACATTTTATCTATGTTTCGGCTGCTTTTATGTTGTGACAACAGAGTTGAATAGTTGTGTAGCTGCGATAGAGACTGCGTGACCCCTAAAGCCGAAGATACTTAGTTCTGGCCTTTTGGAGGGAGAAAAGAAAAAAACACAGGGGAGAAAAAAAAAAAAAACCTGTACTGAGCTTTGTTTTAGTTCATTGGCAAGCAAATTTTTGAGAAAACAGAACATTTAAAGCAAAAGGCTTTTTAAAAATAACTTTAAAAAAAAAATTAGAGGTCAAAATATATAGAAGTGTTACACCGTTGATGTGTGAAAAAAAATTCTATTAAAAATCCAATTCAGAAAATCATAACAATTGCTGTTATCTAAAGAAAGAAACCTTTTCTTTGAAGAGCAGTGGTTCAAAATTGGGGGAAATATTGTCACCCAGTGGATAGTTGGAAATACAGGAAGATATTTTGTTGTCACAGCTAGAGGTCCAGGCGCTGCTGGTGTCCAGCAGGTAGAGGCCGGGGTGCTACTGACCACCCGGCTGTGCACAGAACAGGTCCCACCCACTGCAGAGAATTACTCAGCGTCAAAAGTTAATATTGCTGAAGGCGAGTTTGAAGAACTTGGTGTAAAGTGAGCTATATCCATAATTAAACAGCTCTTTTAGAATCTATCATTGTGTTTAGCATAGCTTCCAAAACCTTTATACATGCCCACGGGCTTGCCAGGGAAAACCCATAATGTTCACATAAATAAGTCTGCCTTCTACGTAAGAGTTACAGGGAAGCGTCAAGACCAGATGACTGTTTTCCACAATGACGCAGAGTCTGTCGTCCCTGCAGTCACTCTTCCCAGGGTGCAAATAAGTCACACGCTCCAGGTTCCTAGATCTCTGCCTACGCCTGAGACGCTGGAATCAACTTCCTCTCGTCATTAGCTCCTAAATGCTGCCCCTGCCCGGAAACGTCCAGATAATGTCCAGGTGCTTGATTCTAAATATAGGATAAAACCTTTGTTTCTTCTTCTAATTAGGCAGGAGAGGTATTAAATACAGTGAACAATGTGCACGGAAATTGGCTCCTATGCGTGGTCCTCAAAATAGCATTCAGACACCTGAAAAATGCTTTGGGGAGAACATAATGCTTATAATGAGCATTTATTATATCTCATTTTCTCCTCTCGGGAGAACAAATTGACAAATGAACAATTTATTGTACCCTCAATTATTTTGCCATTAAAACGTTTTTAATGCAAAGGTCATGATAATAAAGATTTTCTGTGAACACAGCGTGACCCAGATACCTTTCTAATGGGGCCTGTGGCTACATTTGGATATGTTCGCTTCAGGACCAAGCTCTCTTCATTTTCAGACACAGCATCATAACATCATTCTATGGCTGTGATATGAAATAATATTTACTCTGAACCTACTGCTTTTTTTAATGTCACAGATAGTAATCGAATAGAATGCCTACTAGTCAAAGCTATTTAATATTCACATGCCCCTGACCCCACTGACAGTTTGTTTTCACACGTTGGGTTGTTCACCTTAACCGGATCTGCAGAAACCACTGCTGTGCCCCCACCCCACCCTTTAGATGTGACTGTTTTGTGTCCTTGTCATAACTAATCACAAACAGGAAAGCTCGGACAGCCGAGCACTTCTGAGTTAATGAATTAGGCAGTGTTCTCCAAAACAAAATTCGCTCTATTCCTCTACATTTTTATTTATATAGCTACAGACAGAGATATAGATGATATAGATGTAGATATATTATAAGGAATCAGCTCCAGATTATGGAGACTGAGAAGTCCCATGCTCTGAGGCCTAACAACCAAATGAGCTGATGGTGTGGGTTCTAGTAAGGCTTTGAAGGTAGGAGGAGACGGATGTCCCTGCTGAAGACTATCAACCCAAGAGCAAATTCTCTTCTTCTGTCTGTTCAGACCTCTGATTGACTGGATGAGGACTACCCACCTTAGAGAGGGCAATCTGTTTTCTCAGTCTGCCAATCTGAACACTTCTCATCCAGAAACACTCTCACAGACACACCCAGAAAAATGTTTAACCAAATGTCTAGGAACCTTGTGACTACCAACTACGTGACTCCAGAGTAGCAATTTTGAACAGCTGACACATAAAATTAGCCATCTCATTCATTTTCATAACAAATCCCTCAAGGTAAAAATTAGTAGTATAAAAACCTATCAAAAAGGTGCAATAAAATGTAAATGAAAATATGTGAGTGTATGTGTATCTATCCAAAATTTAGAAAATATGCGAGTGTATATGTATCTATCCAAAATGTAGAAGTTTTAAAATATTTTCTTGTTTGTTGCAATGAGAGTACTGTCTTACAATAAGTTAGATAAAATAATACTCTCATTGTGACAAACAAGAAAATATTTTAAAACTTCTAAAATGGATGTGAAGTTTCTTGGGAGTTGCTTCTATTAGCTCACTGATGTTTAGTTACACACTGGTTTAACCTGAAGAAATGAATCACTAATACCTGAATTCTGGATCATAGACCAACAGAGGTGGAATTAGTCTCTGGCTGTGTGTCCTGGCTGCTGGTCAGGTTGGCAATAAGCCCTGGCTTCCGTCTCTGCTTCTGTCTCTCACTTGTCTTCTTGATGATTGGTAGAGCATACAGAAATAAGATTAGTTTGATAGATCGCAGTTCTGGAGTGTCACATTCAATTAATTACCCTGCCTCCAATCCAAAGACTGGAATTCCTTTTTCATTTCAGAGGGCAAAATGAATAGAATATTAAGGCAATGCTTTCTTTGTAAGCTGAGAGTAAAAAGAGCTAAAGAAATTCAAGGTCATTTTTGTTAGGCAGGAATAGCAGCAATAATGCACTGATATCATGAACTCTTGAAAGCCTAGATCAACACAAACATTTGCCAGGAATATAAGAAAACTACTTCAGGAGCAGTTTCATAGAGATCAAAAAGACATGCCCTTTGAAATCCAATAACCATCTATGTGTCAAATAACAAACCACTTAACACTACTGTGTAGATGACAAGCACGCAGGTAGCAGGTGCATTTAGTGGCTGGTTTTGAAAACATGGGCCCCAAAACTCTGTGGAGGAATAGGCCTAGCTAAAAATAATGATAACAATTAGTCACTATTCATAATTACTACTCTGGAATCACATAGTTGGTAGTCATAAAAATTCTTAACTCTCTCCATAGATTACATCACCCCCTTTGAAACCTATAGGTAGTTTCAGAGATATCTCCCAGATCCTTCATTCCAGTAGATTGGCTGACTCACCCAGACTGATGGTCCATACCAAGAACTAAGTCTACTGGAATCACCACCCCAACCCAGGAGCAAAGTCAACACAAGAATTTTTCCTTATTGCCTGATCTTTTGTTCACCAAATTGTCATTAAAAACCTTGTCGCCCAAATTCTCAGAGAGGGGGATTTGAGAAATTCTTCTTGTCTCCCCACTTAGTGTTCTACAGAATTGAACACATTCTCTGCTGTAACACCTACTGTCTCTGCATATTGGCTTCTCTTAAGTACTGGCAATGAACCTGGTTGGACAGCAACAGTTTGAACTTAGAGAATGGCTCATTGCTATTTATTCATTACCAGAGGAAGAGAGTTCTGGCCGCCTGTCACCAGCAGCCAATATTCCGAGACAGGGATAGGTTCACTAATCTTTATTAGCAGAAAGGTCAGCAGTTCTGAAGAACAGTGAGAGTAGCCTCTCCAAGACTGTTCTGTTCTTCCATTTCCAAAATCACAGTTTTATACATAAATGTTAAAAGCAAGAACCATACTAATGCTCATCATAAACAACAATAATTAACACTTATCTTAAACAACAGTAATTGCCATAACCCATGACCCATAATAAACAAAAATTGACATAACTCATAATCGATATAATGATATTCCAATTCAAAAATTTATTTCCTAAAGCAACTGTTGATTTTAGACTTCTGGCCACCAGAATTGTGAGAAAATACATTTCTATTGTTTTAAGTCACCCAATTTGTTAAATTTTTTTATAGCACCTACAGGAAACTAATTAAGATTGGCCATTCCTAATATGAAAATCCAAAATCTTAAATTCCCCCCAATTTAAAACTTTTTAGCACTGACATGATGCCCAAATAAAAAATTCCACACCTGACCTCACATTATAGGTGGCAGTCAAAATGCAGGCTCACAACAGCTTCTTCAACGTCTGAGAGAAAAAATAAAATTATCTTCAGACTATGTATATAGGTGTGAATTAAACGTTTATATTTAGCTCTCTTTCCCAAGGTATGGCATTATATATATGCAAATATTTCAAAATCTAAAAAGATCTAAAATCTGAATCATGTCTGGTCCCAAACATTTTGGATAAAGAATATCCAACATCTACCATATGCTAAAATGCAGGAAAAAACACACTCTGAAATGACAAAGCTAACATCATGTAAGGAGAGGAAGGGCGCAGTGAGGGGTAAAGCAAGGCAGACACGGATAGCGGGGATCAACCATCAGGCCAAGTTTACTGGAAGGCAGGTGGGTGGCGCCTTCTGCCTGGGGTGAAAGGCTGCTTCCTGGACATCCAGCTGCTTTATAGTCTGTTCAGGCAAGAAAGCATATTTGGGGTGGAGCCAAGGCAGAGTTCTGCCTGCTAAGGCGGGAAAGCCCATTTGGGGCAGAGCTTTGCCTGTTCATGTGGGAAAGCCTGTTTAGGGTGGAGTTTTTTTCTTTTAGGCTGTAGAGCTCCAAGAAATAGCCTTTCCCCTCTACAAAGGGGGTGTTCAAGTGATCTCCAAGAAACAGCCTTTCCCTTACAAATTGAAACCCCTAGTAATGTAGAAAGGGCCCCACGTTGGGTGCCATCTCCCAGTAGTCAGCCTCCCTCACATTGGAACCAGAGTCAGATAGGGTACAGGTGAGGAAAATATTGGGTAGGGCATAAAAATAACTATAATTAGTAGGTTCAGAGGTCTAATGAGAAAAGTCAACAACATGCAACAACAAGTAGGCAACATAAAAAGAAAGAAGTCAACCCTAAGAAAGAATAAAATTAAAACCTCCTTTACCTAACAAACTCAATCAGTGTACCCTCAATGAATCCCCAACAATAAAACAAAACAAAAAACCCCCTCAGAAATAAAAAAAAATATCATAACAAAATGAAGAATACCTTTAATGAGCACATCAGTAGATTTTACATAGCCAAAGAAGGTGTCAGAGAGATTGCAGAAAATAGAAGACTCCCCAACTGAAATTCACAAGGAAAAAAAGAATTAAAAAAAAGATTAAGAATCAGGGAGAAATTTTCAAGAGTGTAAGATAAGCATAATTGGAAAATTAGAATGAGAAGAAAATAAGAACAGGAAATAATTGAAGAAACAATGGCAGAAAAATTTCCAGAATTAAGGACAAATACCAGATCAGAGCTTTTGGAAACTCAGAGAATAACAAGCAGCATAAACAACAAACATCTACACTCAGGCATATCACATTGGAACTTCAAAAACCAAAGGCAAAGAGAAAAAAATCCATAGAAAGAAAATGCCACATCTGTCAAGCAGGGATATAAATTGTATTGGACTTCTCATTTGGAAACCAGGCAAGCAAGAGCAGAATGGAGTAAAACAAAGTGTTAAATGCAAAAAAATCTGCCAATCTAGGATTCTATTTTCAACAAAATTATCCTTAAAAAGTGAAGAAGAGATAAAGACTTTCTCAGATATACAAAAATGAGGAAATTCTTTACTAGCAGACCCTTTCTGCTGGTTTTGTTAAAAGAAATTCTGCAGGCAGAAGAAAAACTATGCAGACCAGACATTTGGATCTACATAAAGAAAAGAAAAAATTAGGAAAGGAATAATCCAAAGTAAAATAAAATATTTTCTTTTTCTGAATTGATCTAACAGATAACTCTTTGTTCAAAGTAATAATAACAATGCATTAGGTGACTATTGCTTGTGTGTAGATAAAATAAGTGTTAGTAATGTCTTAATGAGAGGAGGGAAAGACTGAGAATATGTTTATAAAGTACCCTGAAGCAGAGTAATTTGAAAGTAGACTTAGATTGGTTGTAAATGTAGGTGGCAAACTCTAGGGAAACAACTAAGACAATTTTTGTTTTTTTAAGAAATTAAGATATTAGAACACAGTAAGCATTAAAGCAAATGAATACAAAAGCTGGTTCTCTGAAAAGATGAACAACATGTTAGAAAAAAAGAAGAGACAAACATTCTAAAATAGGAAATGATAAGAGAAAAATAACTATCAAAACTGGTAAGACTCAATTTTGTAAAAAGTTACTTTATATAATTACAGAAAAACAACTTGTACTAAATTAAATCAAGCCTAAAGCTGCCTCTTTACATATATATTTTAAGTGTGGCCTAAAGGTTTCTCCAAGCCTAGTGAACTGTAACCTTACTGGATGTGTAAACAGACTGTAACTCTCTCTTCTAAGAAGTACTAGGGGCTCAGCCAATCACAGCCGCCCATTAACAGCCAGGCACAGGTGGTCACCTGTTCAAACTACATTCAAATAAGGTAAACATCATGCTGTAACCAATCCGGCTATTTCTGAACCTCATCTCTGTTTTTTGTACCTTACTTTCCTTTTTCTCTTCATAAATGTTATCTGACCACGTGGCAGCCTTAGTCACTATGAACATTTTAATTCTGAGGCTGCCTGATACATGAATTGTTCTTTCCTCAGTTAAACTCTGTTAAATTTAATTTGTACAAAATTTTCTTTTTAACACTTGAAAACATCAATTAAGTGGATGAGTCCTTAGAAAAATATAATTTATTAAAAAATGGCTGTTAGAGCATGAAGTTTAACAGAACAATTTGATAGAGGAAGGAAAATAGACAAAAGTTTAACAAACTTCTAAAAATTCACATTATTTCTTATGCTGTTTAAACTGTGCCAAAATGGAAAAAGAAGGAAAACTTCTGATTTAATGAAAGGAGTATACCATTGTTACTAAAATACAATAAATATTTTATTAAAAAATAAAACTATTCAACAATCTCATTTATAAATAGAGCTACAAAAGCCTTAAACATTATTTGATACAACTCAACTGCATATGCAAAAATATGTCATGACTTAGTGAAGTTTATTGCATGAATCCCAGGATAGTTTAATAAGTAAAAAATTAACATAATTCATTACATAAACATAAACAGGTCTAAAAAGAAAAATCACAAGATTATGTCCACAGGTATTTAGAAATCCTCTGGTCTTTATTTCATAGGAAACTGCTAGGTGCCTCCTATTAAAGAAATGACAAAAGAGTAATAATTCCTGCTATTGGCAGGATTATAAGATGTAATTAGATATGAAAAGGCAATTAGATATCTATAAACACACAACCTATCAAAACTGACTCATGAAAAAATGGAAAGTCTGAATAGATCTATCGTACCCAGGCAATTGAATCCACAATCAACCTCCCAATATGAGAAAGTCCGTGACCAGCTGACTTCACTGATGAGTTCTAACAAGCCTTGATAAAAGGATTACTCACAATCCTCCTTAAAGTTTTCCAAAGAATTGAAGAGGAAAGAATACTTTCAACAAGTGTTCCAAGATCTTTCCATGGGAGAAAGGACAGTCTTTTCAACAAATGGTTCTGGGAAAACTAGATATCAACATGCAAGAGAATGAAGTGGGATCCTTATATCATACACAGAAATTAACTCAAAATAGATGAAAGGCATAAATGGAAGAGCCCAAACTATAGAACTCAGAAGAAAACAGGAGGAAGTATTCCTGTCACTGAGTTAAATACGGCATATGCATTATATGTAACAACAACAGCAAGGAAACAAAAGGAAAAAATAGATAAATTAAACTCAATCAAATCTTTTCTGCATTGATGGATGTGAAAAAGAGAATGAAAAGACATTTCTCAAGAAAGGAGAAAGTATTTGCAAATTATGTATTTGCTAAAAAATGATGTCCAAAATATATGTATAAAAAAAATGTCCTACAGTGCCACAAAAAAGAAATTAGAATATCCTATTCTCAACAACAAATAATAAAACATTCAAAGGAACAGGAAAGTATTGTTCATTTACAATGAAAAAAAGAGTAAAATGAGAAAAAAAGCATTCCTGAGGAAGCCCAAGTATTGGAATGTTAGTTAGAGAAGTTAAATGAATGGTCTGATATATGCTTACTTGAGTTACAGAAAATCATAAGCTAAAAGAAATTAGAAAATAATACATAAACTAGATGAGAATGTCAAGAAAGAGACATAATTTACAAAAAGGAACCAAGCAGATTCTGTGCTTAAAAATACATTCACTAAAATAAAAAACTCGCTACATAGGTCACAGCAGATCTGAACAGGCAGACGAAAAGATAAGTAAACTTGAAATTATCAAGTCTGAAGAGCAGAAAGAAAAAGAACGAGATTGTCAAGCCTAACCTGTCTCTCATAGATTCCAGAGCTGCCTGTGAAGATATAATATCCTGTTTTAGCCTTCTTCACACTCAAACATTTCTACTCCTTTGGCAAACAATCCCAGATTGGCTGAAGACAGTGCGGGGTAGGGAAGATCATCCTGTCTGGCTAAGCAGATATTCAGTACATCCTAGTTGCCCGTTTTGGTTTCAGTAATGCCTGGAAAATTCTGTGCTTTAATGAGGTTAACAGACTGTGCCTCGGTTTCTTAAAAATATATCTCCCCCTGCTCAGACTGTCATGGTGAGTGGGAGTAAAGATTTGGATTTGTAGGGTACAGGAAATTTACTCTGAATAGAAAAATCTCAGAGATCACTTTGTCTCAAAGCGTTTTCCAAACACTTCCCTCTCTTAGAGGTGTTCTGAGTCTTCTTCCTTTGTATGTATATTAATACTCTTGACATTTCCAGCCTCTTCTGTTAATGTCTCTCCGGAAGCTCTTCAGAGAGCTATAGTTTATCCTGGTTATAGTATATCAAGTTCCTTTCTTAAACAAGTTGCTCATGGAAAGCATATTTTTTCTTGCTTTAAAAAGAAAAACTTAGACTTTCAATTTCTCAGAGTTTCATCATTTAATTAGAGATAGCTAACTTTTTGCCTTTCCTCTACCAATTATACTCCTTTCATTAAATTAAGTACCAATAAGTTATAAAAACTCATAAATATAAAAATTTATGAATTCAAACAAGATTAGTATGTTAAATATTATTATTTCTATTTATAGTCTCATTTGCTCACATATGCAGACAGGAGAAGATGTTAATAAAAATCAAATGTATCCAACAATGGGCTTATGATTAACTGGAACTCTATCAGCCTACATTTCAGTTTAATCACCTTGTGGTGTTATTTGAACTTTATTAAATAGCCTTGAAGCACATCAAGAATTAAAAAATGTTGGAATCAACAAAAACTTAAAATGTAAGACCTACATTAATTTAATAAAGTTTTAGGACTGAGTGTATTTCATTTAGCAATTTTATACTGATATTAATAATTTTCGAGTCATGGGTATAGAAATTTTATCTTAACCAAAGTATTTGATTAAATTATCCTATATGAAAACAGGGGTGAGAGTCAAACTACTTAACAACTGTTATGGCACAGGTAACAGCTTAATTCAGAATGGGCATCAGTCATCAACAACCAGCTTGAGACATGTCACTAAATTTCTGTTGTTAAAACTCTTCTTCAGAGCTTTGATCTCAAACACTTTTTGAGCTTTAATAATTGTCCATCTTCCTCACCTCCATACTGCTTATATTAGCTTCTAAAAATGTTACTTAGTGGCAGTATGGTAAGCCTTTCAATGAATTTCAATGAAATATTTTAGGCAGTTCAAGATAATCTTAGATAATAGAATTTATTTTGGTTTATAGAAATAGAATTTATTTTGCTATTATACCACCCAGTCAACAAAATATATGTGTGGTCTATTAAATGACTTTCATGTTTTGATCTAGCTCTAACTTTCTGGAATACAAGTTAAAAAATCATATTCTTTCTTAATTGGAAAGATGAAATCCAGGGAGATAAAGTAATATGCCTAATATGCTAAAAAGTGGACCTGAGATCTTAAGGTGAACATAGGTCTTAAAATTCTATGTCTATTATTTATTTATACTGTGCTGGAATATGGTACCACCATTTTCAACCCCATTGACAATTGTTTATTGACCTACTCCGTGCCAAACACTGGGTGTTAGATGCTAGGAAAATAAAGAGGATGAGATCTTCCTTGAAGCAACTGTACATTTTTCAGACAGAAAATACAATCATAATAGTGTGATAAAAGCTGTGTAGATATGGTTAAGGTGGTTAGTTTTTCTTCATGTGGGCCTGGGAAATATGTCACAGAAGATATGATACATAGGTAAATTATGAGGGTAAGTGAGATTTCACAGCTCAGAAGAGTAAGCCGACCATCTTAGGGACAGTGCATCCTAGCTCCCTATACCTAAAAATGGTATCTTACAGTTTCTATTTTTGTTTTGATTTTTACCCTTCACAAAAAATTTTAAAAATATGTCTTAATCATATAAAATTACATAGAGAACAATTTAATAAACACTATATGCCATCCTATCATTTAGCTTTACCAAATGCTATTATTTTTGTCATATTTGCTTCAGATCACTCTCTTTTAAAAACAAAATATTAATGAACTAATAAAGATAAAGTGATATGCTCTGAATATCCATGCCTGAACATTTCCCTCACTGGAGGTTGCCAATATTGTGAATTTAGCCATGTTGCATAATTCTCATTATAGCCTCCATTACAAGGGTGGAAACCTGCACCTTTGTTGCTAACGCACCCTGTAGTACTGAGCCCTTTCTGGAGAGCTGCCATGAGTTCACACAGCTGTGTTGTTCCAAAGTGGGAGCCCATGTTGTGACTCCTCCCCTTTGTGATCCAAGCCACTGCGATAAGGTGCTACCTTGAGCCTGGAGCTGTTACTTGCACACTCTGATCTGGGGGCAAGCAGCCACTGCATATCCCTATTCCTAGGCTCTGCCGTCACCACATAGTGCTTACCTACCACACTGTTGCCCAGCTGGGCAGCTACAGCTTTCTAACCTCTGGGAGCAAACTGCCTAGAAGTCACTTCATCTTTCCCATGCAAGTGGCTGCAGTGCTCTGACCCCTGACACTTAAAACCTAGACCCGGCAGAACAGCCATAGCCTTGGCGCTCAATTTCATGAGGTTCACTGTCCTCCAGGGAACAGGCATGCTGCCCTGCATGGAGATTGCACCCACTGATGGAGCCACCCCGATGCATCCTTGGTATACAAAACAACCTACCACCCTCACCACTGCACAGAATCCTGTAACCTAAGCTACTGGGGCCCTCAAGGGCATCACTGAAGTTTACTACAGCTGAAGAAATTGCCAGGGGGCAGCGCCTATGGCTCAAAGGAGTAGGTTGCTGGCCCCATATACTGGAGGTGGCAGGTTCAAATCCAGCCCCAGCCAAAAACTGCAAAAAAGGAAGGAAGGAAGGAAGGAAGGAAGGAAGGAAGGAAGGAAGGAAGGAAGGAAGGAAGGAAGAAAGAAAGAAAGAAAGAAAGAAATTGTCAGGGACTATGCTACTATTCCCACCTGGAACCAAAGCCATACACCCTAGCCACACCTAAGACACAATTGCCTGTGATAATCTTTCCATATGAAAGCCAGTCTATAAAATTGGAAAGGACAATTAGATATACAAATACCAATGCAGAGACCAAAAAAAAAAAAAATGCAAAAGCTAGAAATGTGAAAAACAATCACTTTCCAATGAGTGACCCCAAAGAAAATTAATGAACTCTCTGAAAGAAATCAAAATAATGATTTCAAGAAAATTTGAGAGATGTAAGAGAATACAAATAGGTAATTCAATAAAATCGAGAAAACAATTCATAATCTGAATGAGAATTCAACAAGTGTACATATCCATCAGAAGCTATTGAAGAACCAGAGTGTTGGTGCTCTGGGGATGCAGAGACATTTCTGTTAGATGGCATTTTTGTTGTTATTGTTGTTGTAGCTGTTGTTGTTTGGCAGGCCCAGGCTGCCGGCTCCAGTGTGTGTGTGTCTGGCACCCTTGCCTCTGATCTGTAGGTGCTGAGCCTATTAGATGACTTTTCAAGATGCCTCCTCCAGAGTCCTCTACCTCATGGACAACATACTTGTCTTGGACATCTCTCTCTGATTTTAAAAACTGACATCCTTTCTGTTTTGTTATGAATGCAGCACGCTCTGGTCCTGCAATTAGCCCATCATGCATCTTCACCATGTCATCTATAGGCGTTTTATTTGTAGTGTTAAACAACATCATCTTCATCATCACTATTATGACAATCACCTTGATTCAGAACCATTTTAGCTATTTCACCATCAGTGGATAAGTGAACAACCAGAGCCCGAGTGCTGTTAAAAACTTCTTTCACATCTACTTCTTCCAGCTAATAGACAGACTCACAAGGTATAAGGAGATCAGATCAGACATCATCTCCTTCTCATTTGACATATAAGTCCTTCAAGTCACCACCTTGCTCATCATCATCGCTAAATGTAGTTTCAGGCTGGAGTTTGTGCCCGGCAGGGACATTATGTCTGTGGCCACTCTGCTCTAAGCATTGGCAGCAGTATATACAGTGTCCTTCATGCCAAAATCCTTTTAAAAACCTTCCACACCAACACTTCTATTCTCGGCTGTTCAAGAAAGGGTTTTTATATTTACTTTTCCTTGATCAGGTCACATAGTTGAATGAAAGAAGTCACATTTGGGGGACAGTACATGGCATAAAATATTTTTTTGTGAGAATTTCAGATAGAAGATGAGCAGAAGAGTTGTCAGAGAGTAGTTGTCATCCAGTCCTGATTCCCTATAGCAAGCATGAGCCACGGGTACAAAGTGCTGGTGAAACCAAGCAGAAAAGATGTCCCTGATGATCAGGTCTTTTTAGTAGCGTACTTATGGACTGGTAAGAAATTCAGTCCTTGCACACTTTCGCCTGTCAGAGTACGTTCACACCCATGTGTGCCTGCTGCATGAGCATGTCCCAGCAGTTAGTTACTCTGTTTCCTTGGCATCCTCAGTTCCCGTAGGGGCTGTCTCATCTCCTGTACTCTGAGTCTTTCTGGAGCAATAATGCCAGAACAGCGATGTTTCTTCAGCCTTATAGACTCATTCTGGTGCCAGACTTTCATTAGCAATGACCTTGGCAAATTCAACGACCTTGGCAAGTTCATTAGTGAATTTCTCTGCTGCTTTGTGATCATTAGATGATTTATTACAAAAAAATCGTTTAAAGATTTAGTGCTATATCTTTTCTTAAACTTCTGCAATCAGTCTGTTGAATAATCACAAGTCTCGTCAATTTTTAATGTGTTGAGATAAATCTTTGTTTAATGATCACCATGCCATTAAGTGGCTTGTGTTCACTGTGACACACTGGGAGCTGCTTTTTCAATACACAATCGAGATCTTCATTTTTAGCTTTATGCAGGGTTTTTCTATTTTTCATTAACTCCTGTTCACTACTTTTAGCATAGAATTTCAACCGTGTTTTCTTCCATTTCTTCAGGTCATTCCAATACAGTTCTGTAAGATGTCTCACACTTACACTGCTGTCCAGTTTCTACAATAGCAATTTCTATACTATAAATGAACATAAGTGGTTCCTTTTTCTAATCACCATTACCTATAGTGATACTGCAGGCATTTTTGACACCTTTAATAATATCTTTACATCACAGCCCAGAATAAGAAAAAAACAAACAAACAGCCCCCCCCAAAAAGAAAATAGAAACCTGTAGTGAGCACAGCACACAGGCCTTGGCTTCTCATGGCACATCACAGGGATCTTCCCGTTGGGTGTTCAGCCTGCAGATATACCACGTTGCTCTTTCGTTGCCCTTTGTGGGTGTGCTTGCATAGGGGGAGAATGTAGGCATGCAGGAAAAAGACATATCACAACTGAAGAGGACCAGGAGAGTCTTTGTTCCCTTGAACATGCTGAATAATTCTGTCTTGTGCACCTGCCTTTAGGTGTGGAATTTCCACTGATGGGATCATATCAGTGCTCAAAAAGTTCCAGAGTTTAGAGCATGTCAAATCTCAGATTTTTGGATTATGGATGCTCAACCTGGATATCAGTTCTGGATATGTATGCTTTATTTTTCCAATTCCTTTGTAGTTCTTAAAATGTGCAGAACTCAATGTAGATGAATATACCAGTACTTTTCTATAGGATTCATACTTTTTGTGTTTCAGTAAGATATCCTTTCCTGATCAAGATCGTGTAGATTTTCCTGCTGTATTTTCTTCTAAAGTTTTGTATTTTTGTCTTGTACATTTAAATCTTTAAACCACCTAGAAAATATGTCGTGTATGATATGAGATAGAAGTTTGATTTAATTTTTCCACGTGAACATTACAAAGATCACTAGAAAAGCCTTATAATTTTGACATCATGAAATTCAAAGATTTAGAGGTCAATGAACAAGCCACAACATTTAGAACTAAAAAAATGGTAATTTGGGGCATTTATTTAGTGTGTCTGGTAGCTCAGACCAGAGCTTCTAACTATTTTGTTCACTTGAAAGGGGTATTTTGCAGGAGTTCGGTAAAATATTCTATATGTGTTTTTAAAAGTGCTCAAATATTTCATGTCCTTATAGATTTTATATCTGCTTGATCTATCAATTATTGAGTGAAGTGTATGAAAATATCTTTCAATATGATCATTAATTTTCCTGTTTTATTCTTCTTAGATCTGCCAAGTTTTTGACATGTGTGTATATGGCAAAAGAGAGTACTTTGAAGGTGAGCATAGGGATGCACAGTGAGGTATATTTTTCTAGGATGAATTGGTGAACTTAATTGTCCAAACTCATATGTATACATCTGTGTTAGTGAGTTTTTCATTTCAGGATTCAACCAATCACAGATCAGATTTTGAGGATATGGAGGGCCAACTGTACATATTCTCCACCCACAATTGGTTAAATCTGATAATGTGCAACCTGAAAATGCGGAGAGGCAACTGTTTTATTCCATTTTATGTAAGAGATTTAAGCATCTGAGGATTTTGGTATGTGTGGGAGTCCTGGAGCCAATCTTTTGCTGATAAGGGAGGTCAGTTGTATAATTAAGTATATAATACATGTTATATACAGGCACAGCAACCCTTTTTTTAGTAAGTTAAAGTGTATAATTTTTATTATCTTAAAGTGAACTAAACATTTTATAGTTGTTAAATAACCTTCTCAACATCTAATAGTGCTCTTTGCCTGAAGTCTATTTTCCATGATATGAACATTGCTAAATTTGAGTGATGGTGAGCTCAATATATCTTTCTTCTACCTTTTTACTTCCATCTTTCTGTGTTTCTATTATAAGCTTATTTCTAATAAATAACAAATAGATTAACCTTTCCCTCAGTCTGACAATCTTTTCTTTTAATGTGACCTTTAAATTTACTTTTCTTTATTGTCATTATTCACTTAAGATTTATTTCTAACATTATTTTGTACTTCCTTTACCCAACCTTTTGTATGTTTTTTTTCTTTGTTTACTTGCCTTGTTTTAGATTAAGTGACTACTTCATTTTTCATTAGCGTTTTCCTCTGCTAATTTGGATATTTTATCATTTTTATTTCTGCTATTTTAATGTTGCCCTATAAATTTTAAAATACATATTACATTTAGCAAAATCTCAGGTTAATCAATATTTTTATTTAGCTTGTAGGAAATGAACAAGAATCTAATCTGAAGATATTTACGTAATCCTTAGATATAAGGATATAAATATAGCTTTACCTCTATAGATTATATAAATATCCTCTATATTATCTCCAATCTCCCTATTCCAAACTATATGCTATTGTTGTCATGCATTTTGATTTGTTTTATCTTGTTTTTTAAATTTTTTTTAAGAGACAGAGTCTTACCCTGTTGCCTTTCATAGAGTGCCTTGTCATCACAGCTCACAGCAATCTCCAACTTTTGGGCTTAAGTGATTCTCTTGCCTCAGCCTTCCAAGGAGCTGGAACTACAGGCGCCTTCCACAATGCCTGTATTGATTAACCTGAGATTTTGCCTGGCTATTTTTTGGTTGTAGTTGTCATTGTTGTTTGGCAGGCCTGGGCCGGGTTGGAACCCGCCAGCTCTGGTGTATGTGGCTGGTGCCTTAGCTGCCGAGCTACAGGCACCAAGCCTGTTTTATGGTGTATTTTAAAACCCTAGAATACTGTAATATTTGTTTTATGTTACCAATATATTTTAAGATTCATGCACATTTTCCCCCTTTCTCTTTTCTTCATTGATCCGAGTCTCACATGTTTTTTGCCGGGCTCATTTTTCTCCCACTTGAAGCCCATTCTGTATAATGTTCTTTAATAAAGTTCTGTCAAAGGCAAGCTTGGTTCGTTTGTTGTTGTCTTAAAACGTTTTCGTTTTGCATTCCTGATGTAGAGCTCAGTCCATGGACCTTTGTTTTCTCTCAGCACTCTGTGGACAACATCTCACTGTCTGGTGGCATCTACTGTTACTGTTGGTTTATTTTTCAATTTTTCTTTGTAACTATTTTATATACGTGCCATAAAAAAAGTCTTTTTTTCCTCGCCAGTTTTTAAATCATTGTATCCAAAGTTCTGCAGTAATAATATATGTCTAGCTTTGAATCTTTTCTTATTCGTTCTGCTTTGGTATTGAATGGCTTCTGTGTTCTCTGGAAAGTCTCAGCTGCTACCTGCTCCACCTTTCTCTCCCACCCCCCCCCCACCCCCCCCCCACTGTTCCCTCGCGCCATTCCAGTTGGTGGTGTATTCGCTTTTCTATAACTCCATGCCTCTTTATATTTACTTTATATTTCAATCTCTTTAGTTCTCTGATAGACTTTGCCATGTTTTAAATTTTAATGTCCCATTTACTATACTTTTAAAATTTTACTTCATATGCTATTAGGATTAAAGATGGAATTTTAATTTATATTTTTATATTCATTCATTTCTATAAATTTCATTAGCTTTGTTTATAAGTTCTATAAATTTCATTAGATTTTGTTTGCTATTTGTTCTTGTTGTAAAGTGTCTCTTTAAGTTTCTGGAAACTATTAAATGTGCTCATTTGACGTTCTGTGTTTCCTTAGTTCCAATATCTGAAAAGTTTATAGCACCACTTCTGCCACTTTTTTCAATTCCCTCTTCCTCATACTGCCTTATTTTCTTTAGTTATTTTTATCTGTTAAACACTTTCCTTGAAAATTATATGAGTAAATGTCGCTGTAGCCAGGGCAAACTTAGGTGGTTTCTACAAAAGACTTCTCTCTTTGTGCAACCGGGCTTGGATGATGTGAAGTAATTCTTGGTTTGAGGTTATTTAGCCAACATAGGTAGTTTGAACTTGCTTGCATTAGAGTGATAATACAATTATAGTTGCTCAGAGGAGAGTTTGAGGGAGAATATAGTTATAGTCGCTCAGGGGAGAGATTTATTTTATCCTGCAATCAGTGCCCAGGTATGAGACAGGCAGCTGTTTTTGATGTTTTCTGAGTGGTAGAGTGGTATGGGGGAAGGAAGCTTATTTTCACTTATCTGTACACCTTCAATCTAGCTCTCTGTGCTCTGAGTGTTTGGAGCAGAGGCAAAATCTTGGGTTCATCTTGCTTTTTAATGACATTAAACTCTCAACCAACAAATGTTCAGTTCCACTGGGTAGGGCAAAATGTCCAGGGGCTAAGTATTTGAGGGCAGGTAGGCTTTAGTGGTTTCACCAGATTCTTATATTCACTTGGTTCACATAATCATTATTTTCAGTTTTTTTATATAGTAGACCTGCAACGGACTGACTATGACTATTTGAGTCCCCCCAGAACTCCTATATTGAAATCTTAACCCCCAGTATAATGGTATTAAGAGGGAGAGACTTTGGAAAGTGACTAAGTCTTGAGGATAGAGCCCTCAGGAATGGAATTAGTGTCCTTATGGTGAAGAAGTTTGTCCACCCCTTTCATCATGCGAGAACACAGCTAGACGGTATGGTCTATGAAAAAGGGAGCCCTCATAAGACACCAGAGCTGTGTGTGCTTTGATCTCCAGATTTCCCAGCCTCCAGAACTGTGAGAAATACTCTAAATGTCTGTTGCTCACAGGTCACATAGTCCATGGCATTTTTTATAGCACCTTGACAAACTAAGATCAGGCTCCAGGTACCTATGCTATCCTATTTCTAGAATTTAACAACACATTTTTCTTGAACACTTAAGCTAAAAATTCTTATTATTTAATGGTGGTGTTAATTGATTTACATAATTGTTATTCTCCACTTAGATTTATATAGATTCTATCTCATAGTTTCTCTTGACTGTGCTTATTTATTCTCTTTTTGTTTCTTTGGATTGATTAAGTTTCTTTATTTCCTTCCATGTACCCATTTTTCTTTTCTCCTCTGTGTTTGGCAGTTTTACTATTTATTTCTCTTTCAGGTGAGTTTATTCTTAAACTGTAACAGGCATACCTGATGCAGAAACTGTGCTGGTAATCAACATTTGTATCCTCCTCTAAAAATTACAAAATCTTAAAGAACTTAACTCTGTTCACTTACTCTCATCTTGCTTGTCATTATTTTCTCTGCTACTCTAATTTTTTAAATCTCTAAATTAGCATTATGATTAGTATTTACATAGTCAGTGCTTATTTGGATTTACCAAAATATGCCTTGCTACCTTACTTTTTATTCTTCCTGTATCTCAGATTATCTTTCAGGGAGTTTTAAAAATTTCTTCCAGAAGTATATTTTTAAATAGCTTTTTTGATGAGTTCATCTTTATGTAAAAGTGTCTTTATTTTGCCCTAACTCTTGAATTCTAAATTTAGAATCTTTTTCTCTCAGCACATGAAAATATACCAACTGCTTTCTGGTTTTCTGGCTTGTATTATGGTTACTAAGAAACATGCTGTTTGTCTAAATATTATTGCTTTCTAGAAAATTTATCTTTACCCCCAGTTTGCTTTTAAGGTCTATTCTTGCATAAGATAATTCTATTAAGTTTTCGAAGATCAACAACCCCTCTCCTTTCTGTGTTGTTTTGTTTATTTTCCTGGTGGTGATTTTCTCTGTTTCTATGTTTTCAAATTTTAGACTGTTGGGCTAATATTTGATAGTGCTGCATAATTAAGCATCTATTTAATATTTATTCTGGATTGAGGTAGTGTCACACCAGAAATATTTTTGCATTATCTTTTTGTTGGGCACCTAAGGAATTTCAGCAGTGTAGCAGAAACTTTCTATGGTAATAAAATTAAAAGCTCCTAGCCTGGCCTGTGATCATCAGTTCTTTGAGGAAACTATTATTTTTGTCCCCCCTGAGCTGTAACGAGACAGAAAAACTTCTTCCAAGCAACTTTCCAGGAGAGAGTGGATTTTGCTTTTTTGTTAGTTTGTTTTGCTAGCTCATCTTTTTAACTGACAATGTAAACCCATATGAGTCTTAGATTTCTCTTGAGGGTTTATAATTCCCTGTGGCCTCATGAACTTTTAGGTGTGAAAGTTTCTTGCTTAGTGAAACCAATAGCCCTCTTCCTTCTCTCCTTCCCCGGACTGCCACCGGGCTTCTGACACTTCCCTTCTAATGTTCCTCTTACTTTTTGCTTTCTAGTCTATCATCTCGCTTTCTTATATGCTCATCTATACATGTTATCATTTCTAGCTCATTTACAGAGAAGACATTTTCAGGTTTTCTCCTCTGTTACAGTGCTGGAGGTAGAGGTCCCCCTTACTATTTTCTGTAGATCTCAGTTCAAAAGTTACATCCTCGGTGATTCCTTTATCCTTATTGTATGCGTCACAGAACTTCCCAAGTTTACCACATAATATTACTCAGCATTCTATTTATACATTGACTGTGCTGTTCTGATTAATCTTTGTCTCCTGTGCAGTGTACTCAGCTGCCTCATGGGAGGAATCATGGGTATCACTCACAATAGTTAAGAGGTTAGCAGTGATTCAGGCACAACGTTTATTTATGTTTAGTAAATACTTGATGAATGAGTGAATAAATGTGAGAACTTAGAGGACAATGAAAAATTGACATATATCGTCAGGTGTTACAATATAGACTCCATAATGTAAGATGAAGAAAACTAGAGTTGATTTTAGAACAGAGAAAAATAGCAAAAGGAAAGATTTACTGTTCCCCGTTAACTGCTGGAGAAATAAAGAAAAGAGTAGGGACTTGGACGGTTAGCTGTAGAAACTATCAGGTGATTCGGAAAAACTTGCTAATCCTCTACTATTTCTTTTATTTTTGTGTTTTGACAGGTAATAAAAAACAAATATGTGGTAAAATTAAGATGAGGACTAAAGGAAATGAAGAACATAAAATGGAATCTAACACGTGGTCTGAATTTGCTAATAACCATAGTCCTTCTTCATCTGGAAAACTGAAAGAGAGGTTAATTAGATTAAAAAAAATAGATTCAGCCTTAGGTAACCCCACCAGAGGATAAAGACAGGAGACTCAGCCACTGAGCCCGAGGGCCACTTGTCAGCTTCTGTGGCTGACTTGTGTGTGCTGTCCAGCTTTATCCATGCGTGGGCCCCAGGCATTCTGTCTTGAGATGGTGGTGGGTGAGCAGCTGTTCAAGTCTTACCTGTGAATCTGGACTAATTGCACTTCACCAGGGAGAGGAGCAAACGTTCTTTGGAGCTTTCTTTTTTCTCTTAACTGGCTGAAAGCCTTGCTCTATATCACAACCTGTTACTTAGTCTGCATCAGGAACTTAAATCACTTCTCACCCTCTTACATTAGCGCTAATAAGCTCAGAGTTGCACTATCTTAATGAGGCATCTTGATAATGCACTGCTGTGCCTGCCCTCCCTAAGGAGAAAAAGCCGTCTTCTGGCTATGTAGGTTCCCGCAAATTCAGTGTTGCCATTGATCATGAACCTCCTTCCAGGGAGCAGAGAGGAGTCATTCCAGGTGAATGATGAGGAGTAGAAGAAAGGAAGAAAGAGAACTTTTTAAAAAATCTGTTTAAGATTTTAATATCTCTTCACAGGGTAAATTCAACCCCGAAGTCCCTACTGTTAATACAGTTAATAATTTATAAGAGGCATGATTTAGCAGTGATATTAAAGCTCACAAAACATTTTCTCTGGCTGCAGAGCTGTCTTTATACAGACACAAAGCAGAGGGCTACCTACACGATATGACTTAAAGGATGTTAGGAACTATCCTTCCTCCACAAACATTTCCTCTATATACTTCCACTGCTATTGTTGACTCCTACTTTGAAAATGCAGACATCACCAACATACTGAATTAGCAACACTGGGATAATAATTATGTCTAAAATAGGTTGCACTTTCTAGGTGGCCCGGATTAAATAACCCTGAAATATTTGCATCCACTTCCCCGGCATTCATTTCATCCTTTTCCTATTGGATAACAGCCAATCCCAAGCTACCTAGATATTTACTTAGTGCCATACACTAATGCGCACATAATACATAATTGGCTCCCTCTTTAAACCAGGGTGGGTTCTTCACTAGTGAGAGAACAGGATTGCTCCCCTCAAAGCAATTGTTTAGGTTTGTTTGAGCCTTTCCATCTGTACAGAACATAATCCAAGGGTCCTCTCTTCCTTCAGTGACTGAGCAAAGGTGTTACCAAAGGGAGCCAGTCTAACAACCAAGCCAACGTGTGATGGACTGTGGGATCACAGGTGAGCAAAGTCTCCACATCCCACACTTACATTCCTGGGTCTATGAGCCTGTAAGTTTTCTTTACCTTTACGGAAGCCTGTTGGTTTGGGTTTCTGTTACTTGCCAATATACATATCTTAAAAGACACACCTGCTCTTCCATCTTTGACTATCAGGGAATAATGGTTCTGTTCTGTTTTAGATTCCTAAAGCTGAAATAACCTCATTCCAATAGCATCCCACAATGACATCTAAAGGATGTTGGGAGATGCATAAGAAAAGTCCATAAAGGATAAGATACTAGTGGTCCTTCTGAGGAATGGATAAATATTCTCTACATAGTTCTGGACATGAGGAAAGTATTCTTGCTAAGTAAGAAATAAAAAAATAAACTCCTACTGTTGACAATGCCCCTCAATACAGCTAAATTGGATTTTTTCTTACTTAGTCTCTAAATTCAAAACAGGTTTTCAGATTGAATTGCTTTGTCATCATAAGAATTTTTTTCTTTTTCATTTTTTTTCTTCAACAAAGAAGCTTCTACAAACAAGTGCTACTTCATGGACCAGTGCTTGCGAAGCATTGTCTGGGTAAGAGACTATTGCATCTGTAATATCCAAAAGGGCAAGCACTTAAAAAGCTTTTGTTGATGGTGGTATATAAGTTAGCTAAGGCAGACGTTCAGGAGTTGATGATTGTAAACATGTGTTGTGTGTTATACTAAATGATATCACAAATTGATCATCTGTGACCTCCACTCCGAAAGCTCACTGAATTTAAATCTTCTGCCTGGGGTATGAACAGCCTTTATAGGCATATAGGGGAGGGGCACTCCCAGACTCTGTTAAACCCATCCTGTGGGCTCTGGCACAGCTCTCCTTGTTGTCCAGGTGTCACATGGGTCCTTAGCAGAACAATTTCTTCAGCTTCACATTTGGGTTCCTTTCTGTAAGAACTCACATTTAGGGGAGCACCTGTGGCTCAAAGGAGTAGAGTACCAGCCCCATATACTGGAGGTGGCCCGTTCAAACCCAGCCCCAGCAAAAAACTGCAAAAAAAGGAACTCGCATTTAGTCTCTGGGGCCAGGCTAGGAAGCAGATATCATAATCATATTTTCTAAGTTTTCTTAGTTTCTCCAATTAGAGCCCACTTACATCTCCACCTTCTCTTTAGCTTATGAATAAATATCTTCGTATAAATCAGCTTGTGCAAATAAATAAGGCACATTCATCCAATTTCTTCTTATGTTTAGCTGGGACATTCTGTGACCTATTTTTTTCCTCTTATTACTAGTTGACATAATAATTGTACATATTTGTGGGATACAAAGTGATATTTTGTGCATTATTAGAGTGTATATAATGCATAATGACTATATTAGGGCAAATTAGCTCATCCATTACCACAAATATTTATCATTTCTTTGAGTGGGGAATATTCAAAATCTTCTCATCTAACTTTTCCAAAGTATGTGATAAATTATTGTGAACTATTAATATATTGACTGTACAGTGCTATAGAGCACTGGAACGCATTCCTTCCATCTAGCTGTAATTTTGTATGTGCTAACCAACTTTTCCCTTTCCTCTCCTCCCCATCACCCTTTCTAGCCTCTAAAATCTACAATTCTATTCTCTATTTCTATATGCTCAACTTTTTATCTTCCATATATGAATGAAAACATGTGGTATGTGTCTTTCCCTGCCTGACTTATTCAATTTAGTGTTCTGCCTTCCAGGTCATCTGTGTCGAAGAGAATGACAGATTTCACTCCTTTTCATGGCTGTATAGTATTCCATTGGACATATATTTCCTATTTGCTTTATCCATTCATCTGTTCAAGGCTATACAGGTTGATCCTGTATCTTGGCTATTGTGAATAGTGCTTCAACAAATGTGGTGATGCAGATAGCTCTTTCATATCTGATTTTCTTTCATTTGGACAGATGCCCTGTAGTGGGATTGTTGGTTCATTCTATTTTTTTTTTTTTTTTTTATGAAACTCCTTACTGTTTTTCATATTGGCTGAACTAATTAATATTCCCACCAAAAGTGTGTAAGATTTCCTTTTCTCTGCATTCTTACCAGCACTTATTATTTTTTATCTTTTTGATACACATCAATATCCCTGAGGGGAGCTGATATCTCTTTGTGGTTTTGATTTGCATAATGATTAGTGATATGAAACATTTTTTCATATGTGAGGATACACAGTGAAAGCATCCTTTCTGATTCATCTGTGAGAGTTTTAACTTGCTAACCTTATTGGTGTTGCTGGGAGAGCTTCCTTTGTTTCACCCACTCAGAGTTTATGTTTCTTGATTTTCAGTGTCTCAATAGTTTTGTAATGACCCATGTGTATTTTTTTTTAAAATGTCTCTTCATGTCCTTAGCTCATTTTAAAATCAGATTATTAGTCTTTTTGTTGTTGAGTGTGTTTTCCATATATTCTGGTTATCAATCTCTTGTTGCCTATGTAGTTTGCAAATATTTTCTCCCATTTTACAGGTTTTCTCTTCATTCTGTTGATTGTTTCCTTTGCTGTTCTTTCATTTGTGGTTTAATACATATCCATTTGCCTGTTTGTGGTTTTGTTGATTGTTACTGTGAAATTTTACCCATAAAAACTTTACACTAATGTCCTGAAGCATTTATCCTATTTATTTGTTTATTTATTTATTGTTTAAGACAAAGTCTCACTCTGGCACCCTGGGTAGAGTGACATGGCTTCATAGCTCACAGCAACCTCAAACCCTTGGGTTTAAGTGATCCTCTTGCCTCAGCCTCCCAAGTAGCTGGGACTACAGGTGCCCACCATGATGCCAGCTAGTTTTTCTATTTTTAGTAAAGATGGCATCTCACTCTTGCTTAGGCTGGTCTTGAACTTTTGAGCTCAAGTGATCCACCTTCCTTGGACTCCCAGAGGCTAAGTTACAGGCATGAGCCACCTATGTTTTTTCCTACTATTTTATAGTTATGGGTCTTATATTTAAGTCCTTTACCCATTTTGAGTTGAGTTTTGTATATGGTAAGATATAGGTGTATAGTTTCATCCCTCTGCATGTGATTATCCAGTTCTCCCAGCACTGTTTATTGAAGCTGAGGGCCTTTCCCTGTGATACATTTAATAATTCAGTATTTAGATATTTAGCATTTATCCAGCAAAAGTGAATTGATACATCAGAGCCAAGAACATAGTAATATGATGTGTAGAATAATGCAAAATATTTAAATCAAATGTATATTTGATTAAGAGTTAGATCCAAAGACTCTTAAAGTTAGAGCACTAAGCTGCAACTATATTCTGATGCATGTACCCTCAGGAACTTTCTACTGTTCAACATTTATTTAGTTATATAAAGGGCATCGCATAAATAAAATTGAGATCGTAATTTAAAGAAAGTCAATACTGAAACCTTAGTCTTTGTAAAGATGTAATTGGTCTGATCTGGCATAGTAGCTCTTTGGTTCTACAACAATAACAACAAACAATGAGAATTCCTGAGACTGAGGCCACCTGAGTCACTAATACTGTCAAAAAGTTTTGGACAGAATTCTCATAAAACCAACATACTCCCTCCTAGTCATCTGTAGCTTAAAAACAGAACGTGTGATTTTGAGTTGAGTCTTCCAGCATTCTGTATTGAGAGACAAAAGCTTATTAGTCACAGATCTAGCATCAAAGCACATTTTAAAATGTAAGTCATTGCTTTCTTTGAAGTGAGAATGTTAGATAAATGACACGCTAAAATACAGAAATTAATAACTTCTAAAATAGTTTCATCTTGTCTTAAAAAAAGAACTCAAGATGGTTTTCTCATGTTGGGGTTTAGTAAGAGGGATAGAGAAAGAGTTTCTTTCGATGCAAAGGAAATCTGGGCTGATAAAAGTACAACAGTCAAATTGTATAAGGTTAGTTTCTTACCGTTTCCTAGCTGATAAATTGCATAGCTGTGATCCATCCCAGGTCTGTATAATTCCCAGTATCCCATACAAACTATAATTTGTGCTTGCTTCTTTATACATCGGTTTATGTGATCATAACTTTCAACTAAAAGGCATAAATTTATATCAAAATTTGATGAAATGCTTCTAACTTCTGTAGTTTATAAACTGAAGTCCTAATGACATTGCCTTTTTGCAATAGAAAATGTGCTAGGCTTGAAGTCCAACGCTGAAAACCCCAGACTATGTGCAGTCTGTCTAGGACTAGGGTGATAAAGGGTCTCTTGTTCCCTTGCCTTGCTGTTATGACATTAGTAAGAGTCCCTTTTTTGGCACTTTACACAGACCAGCTCTTCCATTCAACTATATCATTATTCCCTTTTCATTTAGTGCCTGGTTCATAGCTGGGAGTGGAAGGGAGTGGTGATGGGAGGCTTTGTCTCTTAAGTAGTTTATGTCCTTCCGTCTTCTTCTTTGATCATGGTGCTAAAGACACTTTGCAAGGGACTCCCTTTAGATTACTAGAGATCACTGCAGAGGCATCTAACAGCCTTGTGGGAACCTGTGTGCTAGTCAGCTTGTGTCACATGGGGGATTTGTTTGCAGACAGTAATCATCAAAGAACTAAGATAATATCATAGCTAGTATTATGATTATGATTTTTGAATGATACAGCTCTGTTTTAGATAAGGAGATAATAGCCTAGTGTTCCTGAAAATAAGATGATAATCTCAAAAAAAAAAAATTCTGGCAGAAATGACTAGCTGTCCTCCAAAATCCTAACTATTTTTCCTTCTCCTTGACCAAACCTGACTCAGACTCCTCTGAGTCCTCGGACTGATCAGTCCCTGACTTGAGCTCTGTCCTTGGCTTGCTTAGTCCAGTGTTCACACGAATCCTGCTGAGAAAACTCCCACCATCTTGGTATCTCATCACTCTCCAGATCTGATCAAATTTCTCATCCCCCATCTTCAATATCTTACTTATCACAACAGCCTGCCATTGGCAAGAATCTTGTCAAATCACTTTATCCAGAATTATCCCAGTTCAAATGTTTCCTCTTAGTAATTTTCCCTCCATTGACCACCCCCATCTACCCTGCTCCTTGAGTCTAAATCCCCGTGAGTTCTTGTTGAAGTTGGAGTTGAGACTGAACTCTCTCCCCTACTGCAAAAGTTCCCTACTTGCAGTATCCCACAGATAAAGTCTGCCTTCCGTGAAGGATTTCTCTTTAACACCGGGTGTACAACTGGAGTATCTTTTTGATCTCTCTTATAGTCAGGTGTGCTTGGGTGACTGAACGTAAGGGCAGGAATGTGGATGAAAGTGATCCCTGTGTTACCAAACCCAGCCGGTGAAATCCTGCCAGGTGGGGTCTTCGTCAGCCTGGGTCCCCACATGATAGCATAAAGAAGTTCTACTCCAGCCTGGAAACTTTCTGGCTGAGTATGAGTGGGGGATATCCTTTCATTGCATGAGTTCTTTCCTTCTCTTTATAATTTTTGTAAGTGCAGCCTATCCTATGCTAACTAACATACAGAATAGAAAGCTTTGAAGATGGTGCTACTACAACAAATGCCTAAACCCCGTGGCACTGGCTTAAAGGTGAGTTGGGGATTTCTGACATAGAAAAGAGCAGGGCACATGCCAGGTGGTAGCAAAACACTTGGCAAAATCATTGACCTTAGACAACCTGGAAAGCAGGTTCAAGATCTAGTGATCTTAGAGTCTATGGTTTTAGACGAGTGGTTAAGGGAAACCAGAATATCAGTGTTGGCTGCTTCTTACTACATTTGAAGAGATATTACAAGACAGTGAGTTTAGGACAGACCCACATGGGTGCAGGGGCAGAGAGATTCAGCTGGAATTTAAAGAATGTCAGTGACTAATGTCTTCTGATACAAGGAGACAGGACTGAAAAAGACAGCAATTGAGATCCATTAAGACTTGGGGTAGCAAGGATCTGAGCACTGTCTTCCCTCCCAAGCTTTCCTTTCAGTTCTGTGTGACATCAAGGTAGCTGCAATTATGTTATGGGACAATGTCTGGGACAATGTCTGGGACAAAGAAATTGGGCAGGAATAAAAACTTTAGGAGAGCCTTGGTTTGGATGCTCTTAAATGGAACAGATTGGAAGAATAGGTCAGAAGACTTTTATGTTTTGGGGGGGTTGTTTTGTCTAACAACCAAGACAGATGTGATCCAGTCCTGGAAAGGCATGTGAGTCCAAATCAATGCTTCAGCCAAAAACACGTCCTAGATGGGAGGGGACTGTGAAAGCTCTAAAGCTTCCACAGAGGGCATACTTCGTATCCCCACTTTGGATACAGCCGTGGAATATAATGAACAAGGAAGAACCTTCCAGCAAATGGAGACAGGGACCATCCATGGACCTGGGCACCATGGACAGTGGTTCTTCCTGGAGGACAGAGCCAGGGCACCAGCTTCCCAGTACCTGCCCCTCATGCTATGAGCCAGAGAGTTGCAAAATGTTTTTCCTTTCTTCCTTGAGAGCTTTGACCCAAATTATGCAATTATTCTGCCTTTGTCTCTTTGTCTCCATCATCTGTCTGTATGAATATGGACACACCCCTGGGGATGGCTGGAGAGGGAGGGAGCAGACAACTTGTATTTTGATTCTTAAGTAGCCAGGCCACGATGACTACACCCCTCCCAGAGTATCTGGACTTGAGCTGGGTATTTTAACTATAAGGTATTCTATGCTATATCCTTCACCTGAGACCTGAAGGCATCCTACCTGTGCAGCTAAATGCACAACTCACTATTTGGCAACCAAAACTGCCAAGCCTTCCCCCTAAACATTCCCAGTTCATTCTGAGCACAAAACCCAGTCTGCCTTGTAGTTCAACCCTTAAAAGTTCAAATTACTAACAAAAGTAGACTTCAGCTTCATTAACCATATTTTATGTAGCTACTGCCTTGCCTAATTGGTACTAGTATCAAAGCAAGACAATACATTGGCAACCAAGCCCTCAATCACTTATGAGTTTCTCTCTAAAATTAAGACAGTAGATTTTCATAGGATTATTAAGAATTAAGAAAATGTATCCATCAACGCAGTTCTACAGTGATTACCATTTAAGTATCACTCACTAAATGTTTCTTCTTCTTCTTTTACTTACTCGGTGTCAGTTCTGTTACAGTCAGGGATGTGGTTCTCAGGCTTCTGAGCAGCCAGTGTAAACACGAAGGCAAAGGCGGAAGATGAGAATAGTTCTATTCATGGATACAGGAGAGTAGAGAACTACCTGGGGAACTACTTGAGAACAACTAAAAATAGGTAGAAATGGGTTTTTATTGTTGAGAATAAATGGTTATGGAAGAGAGGGCCCAAAAAAATAACAAAGATGACTTGGGTTTTTATACATGATCTGCTGGAGTACAGGCATATTGGGATAAAATGGTCTTCTTGTAGATATGTGCTGGATCTCATTTAACTGACAGATACTCAGGTGGGCATTTAATTGACATTTAGTTATGACAGTAATAAGATCCCTTCTCTCAGTTTGTCCTTTCAGGGAAGCAGCTGTCTGGTCACAAGACAGGTGAATCATGCCTCCTCTGTGCCATATATTTTAAGAGTACATATAACTACAGTGATCATGGCTGTGCTATTTGGTTTTGTGAGATAACTGAAGAGAAATTTCACGGCTGGGCACAGTGGCTCACACCTAGAATCCCAGCACTCTGGGAGGCCAAATCTGGTGGATTGCCTGAGCTTCAGCGAGACCCCATCTGTACTAAAAACAGAAAAACTAGCCAGGTGTAGTGGTGCACACCTGTAGTACCAGCTGCTTGGGAGTCTGAGGCAAGAGGATTGTTTACACCCAAGAGTTTGAGATTGCTATGAGCTATGATGTCATGGCACTCAACCCAAGATGACAGAGTGACACTCTGTCTCAAATAAAAAAAGGAGGGGAGAGATTCCATGATATAAAAATAATTCAAAATGGGCCCAGGATAATATGTGTCAGTAGCATCATCTTCAGCCATAAAGGTAAGCTATTACGTGATGGATGTCCCAGGAACACTAATCCGATCATTATAAATTATATGAATTTATTAAATTACCACATATACCCTGCAACTATGCACATCGATGATGCATCAATTAAAAAAAGCAATGGATTACGAACATTCCATTTGATCATTTATTTGTCCCCCCATGGTTTCATATGTTATTCACTCATATAGTTACTCATTCTCAATCACGGAGTGAAAAATCATGCCAACAAGGGCGGGGACTGTGGCTTGAAGGAGTAGGGCGCCAACCCCATATGCCAGACGTGGTGGGTGCAAACCTCGCCCTGGCCAAAAACAGCAAAAAAAAAAAAAAAAAAAAAAAAGCCAACAAGACTCTACAGACTCTTTTTGTTTGATCATTTATTGATTTAAATATTTTATAAGTGACAGTTTGGACTTTTAAGGTAAATAAATGCATGACTTAATTAGACAATTTTCGTAATGAATTATGTAAATATAACACACAACTATCATTTCTACACTGTGTTATAAGATTTCCAGGTTTCCATCTCTCATTTTTCATATACAAATCCACCTTGTTCTGCAGTCTGTAAATACAAAGACAGTTTGCATCATAAAACATACTATTAAATATTTACATTGTGCATGACTAAGAATAGTTACAAATAAAATAAGAAAACATGTAAAAAGTGGTGTTACATAAAAAGGAAAGAAGATACAATGGATGTTCATAATCCTGTAAATTGTTTACATACTTTACATGGAATATTATTCTTATCATTCTAGTAAAATGAGGCATATTTTATCATTTCAATCAGAAAAAGTTTCTCTAAACCTGTACTACTGGATAAAGGAAAATATTTTAAATATAATATGAAATATGAAATGAAACTTTTTAAAATTAATGGTACAGGTTTAAAAGATGCATTCTTTTTTTTTTTAAATAAAAAATAGCTCACATTTGAAAATATGTGCAATCCAGCCATGCGCTACATGTGTATTAATATATCTACCTGGCATTATTTGATGATGTAATTTAAGTTTGTGATAACTAGATCTTTAAAAGAAATTATTCACGAAGTAAATATGATAGCAAAATGGCAGGTGTACAATTGAACTTACAAGCCAAAACAAAAATTTTGACTCATGAAATTACAGCAAATTAGCCAAAATGGTAAGATAATTCAGATTATTTTAATAATTCAGGTTAAATAAAACCCTCCCCATGCAGAGAAAGCTAATGGAAGCCTAGCACATTATAACTATGTGTTTTTATTAAATGAGTTGGGAAACCTACTTATTTATTATATAGTGCCTGAACGTCTGATGGAAATGTATTGGCTGTTTATGTGTTGAAATGAACAGGATTAAGTGAGATATTTAAAGGACTGTTTTGGAAATGAGATCCTTTGGTTTTATAGAATGGCTACTCACAGTTGAAGAGTCAGAATTCAGGTAGGTTGATTTTGAAATGAAAAATAATATGTATTATTCTGGAATGCACTTGATCGGTACAGTTTAAAAGCATAACGAGACAGTTTTGCCACTTGATTACCCAAGTTAATGTAGCTACAGGCATCTGTTTTAAACTTTAGACTTTTTCCAAGATAAAACCCTTGGGAGGATTTTTTTTTTTTTTAAATAAAGAAAAAGCTGTTCATCCAACTCTAAGAAAAATCAAAAGTATTTGTATCCATGGACCATTTTTCTGTTTGAACCTAACCTGACTTCCCTTGTGGTCATAACCTGCCACGATAATGTGACTCATTCTCCTCACAGTCAGAGTAATTTTTGCTCCAGATTCTTAAAGGAGACAATGAATTAGTAGGTGTAGGTTTTGCAGATCTGGGTGTTAGATATCAACTCAGTAAAAGGCAACGAAATAGAGAGAAAAATAAGACTGTGGATCGTAGCTATTCAAATTTCATCTTAATTCTTTCTGTTTTCCTCAACTATATTTATTCTATTTCTACAATCGTTATTAAAAACACTTCCCTAAAGAAATAAAAACAGCTCTTCATCTGAACAAGTATTATGATTTTCTATCATTTCAAGACAAAGGTTTTCTCACACTGAAAATGACAGGACGTTAATAATTAGTCTTTTCACAGGAGCCAATTTATATAGTAGCTGCCTGATTTTCACAACCTCAAAATAAATCAGTCAAGATGAATAAATAAAAGTAGATTAACTGATACATTCTTCCCTTTTGAAGTTTTTAATTTTTCTGAGTATTTCATACCATTCCTTTGATGCCTTGATCTGTTAGAGTTCAAGACCACTGAAGTACATACCCAAAAAGTCCAAAAAAAAATAAAATAAAAAGGAACCAAAATTCAAAAGATATTTAAGTTATTGAAGCATATCTTTCTAGATAGGGAAAAGGCTGTATTCTTTCTACGTACTATTCTGTTAATAAACACAAACAGACGTGTAGCATGAAGACAACTTGTTAACTGGCTTGAATATGACATTAATGCACTAATAAAAAAGTGAAAAAGAATAAAATTTTCCATTTTGGAGATTAAAGATTCTTATTCTTTAAATCTTACTTAAGACTTGTTCCAATGATTATAAGCTCAAGGGGAAGTACCCACATGGGAAGGCACACTCTTCTGTCCCCCTTATTTTACTCTTCAACAAGATGCTCAACTTAAGTTTCCCTAGGAGTCAAATACTCTGCTAGAAATGTTTTAATTTTCCCTGAAAACACAATAGTGTTGAATTGGGATTTGTAAATGATACGTTGTACAATGATCCAAGTTACCTTTTTTTGTGTCTAATAACATAGCCATTTGATAATTCTGGCAAAGATGTCAAAATTGTAGTTAAAGACAGCTATCTGAATGTAAGTGAAAACCTCAAAGGCATAGAGCTAAGAACTATAGAATACATTGCATATTGCTTTTTAATAGAGTAGATTTATAAAATTGATGGCCAATGTGTTCAAACCTTCAAAAAATAACTCTAAATATCAGACTGTGCCCAGCTGAGTTCAGAGGGGTGCCCAGGAAATGAGACAGTGCATCAGTTACGTTAGAGAAAAATCAAGTCAAGCCAGGGGGCACACGGTGCCTCTGCCTCACTGGGAAGTAGTTTTCAGAAAAGAATTTCCCTACAAGTAGAAAATCATCTTTTCCATTTCAATTTTTAACAGTGTAGTACTCACAAAAAAGAAATTGACTATTTGAAAAATAAGACTTTTCTAAATTATTTGTAGGAGCTAAAAATAGAAGATTGTCCAAAAAAGACTGACCCTGATCCTTCTTGAAAAAGTGTTTAAATTCAGTGAAGAAGAACACATTTAGTAGGAGAATTTTTTAGACAGATTGTTTTAAAAGGTCAAAAGAAAAAACAGTGAGCACCCATTATTCCAGGTCATTGGAAAAACATGTGTTTTTGTCAACCTGTGTTTCTCTTGACTACCAAAGCCTTTGAAGTCCCAGTCTTCTTAGTCACCTCTGTCCCCTAATGATCTATGTCTGTGAGCTCACCTCCTTTCTGTCATCTTACAAATCCACAGGGTTCAGTTATTCAAAGTTTAAAAGGAAAAGCCTCAGTCAAAATAGTAAAATATTACTGTAATGTACGTTATAAGATCTAGAAAGAAATAAAGGAAGAACAGAGAGAAGGAAGAAAAGAGGAAAGAAGGAAGGATGGAAGGGGGGCAGGAGGAAGGAAGAGAGGGAGGAGGAGGGAAGATAAGAAAGAATGAAAAAAGAGGGGCTAAGGGTACTAACGAGTTTAAAATCCTAATAGTTTACTGCACATAAAACCTGTAGACACGACCCACTCATTGTACATTCACCAAGAGGCTTATCCAGAACTAACACCTAACTTTACTGATATTCAACTTACAGCCACACTTGGTATTTGGACTCTTGTATGGCTTCTCATTAGCGTGAAGACTATACCAATGTTTAATTAGATCATGCAGCAAACACTGCGTGAAGACATAGTACCAGATTTTCCCAATGGAAAACAAATTCTGCACTGGTGAGCAGTTACAATGCAAAGGTTTTTTGTTTGTTTGTTTGTTTTTTTTTTTGTCTCTTTAAATATTCACTCTGATTAGCATATTTATTAAGCTTCTTGTTTGTTTTATCAAGATTTTGACATGCTGAATTGTGTGACATTCCCTCATTTTGTGATATTCTGTTGAATATGATTACTGTGTTTGAAAATTCAGTTATCCTAAACACCCATTTTCAGCTTTCATCTAGGTTAACAAGGTTGGACTACTAACATAATTTTAAAGCAGGTAAAGTTTGATTTTTCTGTTTCTTTTCATCTTTCCTTAATGGATTCCTCTTCTTTGTCTACATTGCATTCTAGCTAAATTCAACTATTTCATATATGACCATAACACCTCCTATAGTCAGGTAATCATTTGTATTTTAGTAGGAGAATTTTTTAGACAGATTGTTTTAAAAGGTCAAAAGAAAAAACAGTGAGCACCCATTATTCCAGGTCATTGAGTTATGTAACAAATGAAAGGGACGGCTTTTACAAGTGCCTGGTGACATGAAACAAATTAAAAAGACAGGAATAATAATTTTGGCTGCCTTCTAATAACAAATATTTTTACACCAGAGCAAAAATTAAAGAATTTTTGGGCTAAGCATAGTGGCCTACACCTGTAATCTTAATATCTTGGGAGGCTGAGGCATGAGGATCACTTGAGGCCAGAAGTTGAAAACCAACATGAGCAATATAGCAAAACCCTGTCTCTACATAAAAGAAGAGAGAAACAGAAGAAAGAAAGAGAGAGAGAGAGGAGGGAGGGAGAAAGGGAGGAAGGAAGGAAGGAAGGAAGGAAGGAAGGAAGGAAGGAAGGAAGGAAGGAAGGAAGGAAGGAAGCTAGCTGAGGTACGCTACTTGGGAAGCTGAGGCAGGAGGATGGATTAAGCTCAGGAGTTTGAGGTTGCAGTTTCTTTCCTCAAACTTGCCCTTAATTACTTTAGATAATTTATACTGTTCTCTAGTTTATTTAGCGACTTGGATCTACATCAGAGATAATTTTTTCCATTTGGGAATACTTTCTAGACCAAGAATACAAAAACCGTTTATGTTTGCAATGTGGTAATTTATACCAATAAAATTCAGAGGGAGCGTTTCACGTTGTTAATAAATCATCTGGCTTCTTCAATATTTTGCTTTGTTTTATGGGGATTTTACTTAAAAGGCTAAATAAAAGGCAGGAGAAGCCCTTCAAATGGTTCTACACAAACACCCAGACTCAGGTTGCGTCAGTGGCAGAAGGTAGTTACACCCATTTGCTGGCCTTGGAAGTTTGTGATAGTGACCATGAAGGAGCTTCCAGAAAGGCAATATAAGCAGGATTACTCTAGGAATTTAGGCTTCATTTGGCTGGGAGTGTATAGGTTCTTGTCAGTCAGAGGTGATGTAGAAACGTATATATCAGTTGTTCAAATGATCTGAATATAAATTGGCTTTGACTTAGATTTTATTCTGAGAAGTTTGAGATGCTTTGCTCTGTATACTAATGTGGACAAGCTTGAATAGAGTGTAATTTAACTGTTATCCTTAACCCTTATACTATTAAAAAGACTTCAATTTTTTAAAGTAAAAGAATATTGCTAAATCTGCAAATCATAGCCCAATGCCACAATTTGTTAGCCCGTCATAGTAATGGCGTCTCATTTTCTGTTACAAACAGAAAATATGGAAGAACAATCATTTAAATATCATTTACAATTAGGTGTTATTACCAGAGAATCAAACCCTAAGGAATCCAGAAACAAAATTAATTTTCTTTCTCCTGGCTGGAGAGAAATTGCTACATTTAGAGAACTTGCTAAAACCTCCAGCGTTTTGAGTTTTGGATGTAAGTTGACTATCTCAGGATGATAAACTGAAATGACTTTCCCAATTGATCATTCTGATTTATTAAAAATTGTTCCTGTTTGTTTCCTTCTTTTCATGTTTCAGTTCTAAACAAACTCTTCAGGAAGTAAAAAAAAAAATTTGATGATACTATGAGACTACTTAACTACTTTGAATTTTAGAAAACTGAGAGTCTATCTTCATCCCTTTCACAGAATACCATCGAATGCTATCAGGGGTTCTCTCCCCAGTCCAAATTCTCAGGCATGTCCTTTATGAGACAGGGGGGGTATCTTTCTACTCTACAGTTGAATGTTTGTTTTGCAGCTGCCAAAGCCCAATTTGAGAAGAGTGTTAAGAAGAATATAG
This sequence comes from Galagoides demidoff, assembly GCA_963574575.1. Taxonomy (NCBI): domain Eukaryota; kingdom Metazoa; phylum Chordata; class Mammalia; order Primates; family Galagidae; genus Galagoides; species Galagoides demidoff. The sequence continues at coordinate 1,910 of CAUYQV010029891.1, read as the reverse complement.
AATACGGTACAGCCCCCAAGATGATTGTACAAGTTTTAGAGCACAACATAAATATTTCCTATCCTTTGTGATTACATTTCCCAATGAAAGAAAGGTGTAATTTCTGTTATATCAGATGAAAAACAAAAAAAAAATAAAGAATATAAAATTGATTATATTCTTCTCGCTGAATACTAGTTCAGCCAGGCATGTTATAAATGCAAATAAAATTGTTTTGTTTCAGTATCACTTGCACATCGATAGTCTGTTTTTCTGTGCTAATTTTAGCAGGCCTTCTCTGTGGCATATGGCGGAGCTAGTATTTGGCTTTCTTTGTTCCTTCAACCCAGATGTTCTGACACTTCATTTACCTTCAGCATTGTAACCAAAAAAACTAGTTCTCTCTGCCATCTTCAGAGAGTTTCTATTTATAGCTCCGTGAGCCTCTAGCTCAGCTTCTCTGAGATGTGCAGCCGCTGAGAGGTGCGCATGACCTCCTAAAAATGGCTTGGGAAGGTTTTCATTTGTGTTCTTTCTCTCTTTTTTTAAAATGAATGACCAGTAGTCAAATAAATCACTTGGCTTTCATTAAACAAAACATGTGTATTATTGCAACTGCCTCTCCTTTAAGTGTCTCTATGCCTTCCTGACGAAAAAAAATTAAATCTCTTTTCTTAAATCTCATCTGAAGCTCCTGCCCACCCCACTCCCTCCATCTGTCCCTTTCTCCTGAGTCTGATGTTTGACGCTCAGGCAGCAAAATAAAAGAAATTATCTTCAGCAAGTGAGGTGGTACAAAGAAATAACTTTGCACATTTCTCAACATACCCCAATTATTACTTTCCTGTCTAACTTAGATCAAAGGCCATTTAACAGACCACGGTAAAAATATATTAAGTGGAATCACTTATCTCCAAATAGTGAAAAGACCGACAAAGGAAGACCGAATTTAAACTGATTCCTTCATTTAAAAAATACGTATCAAAAGACTAAAAAGCCATTCTCAGCCTGGCCACTTAGCTTTTCCTCTTTTTCCTGCTTTTTGAGTACTTAAGTCTAATGTTGAGAATGGTCAGATCAGCAAACTAGACGGATTAACCGAGAGGATTATTTCAGTGTCATTTAGTCGATTCAAATTAAGCATTTTCTGTTACTACATATTATCACTCAAAAGCATTCTTATTAAGGGTTTAATAATCCAGGGTAATACAACAGTATATTGTAGAAATCTTCTCAGTGAATTAACAGTCCTGTTTAATTTTGATAGGGGAATTTTCCAAATTGTGGGCAAGAGGATGCTAAATATCATTATGAGCAATAGAAAGGTAAAGATAAAATATTAGCAAGCCCACCCACTATTCTAATATGTTCAGGTTTATGATTGGAGGAGCGTTTACCTGAGGAGGCATCATTCAGAGCTATGATCTTATTTAGATGCTTAGGAAAGGATCCTACAATCATAAGTTAAATAATCATGTCATGTTTAGAGAGTGCTCAGTGTACCATGAATTTACCAGTTACTTTTAACTATAACCCTTACACATTATTCTAAATGATGGGGGAGTAAATTTAACTATTCAAGAACTTACTGACTATCCTATATTTGATTAAGATTGTGATTCAAGAAGACTAAAATTATGAATTATTCATTTTGAAATTTGTGCAATAGTTTTCAGACATTTATTACTTAAACTACATATGATTTTCCAACATATTCTGAAGTCAAAGTATTATTACACTTAACTGAACCTTTGTGTAGCTGTCATAGACAACACTGATAGTGACCTCTTTTTCTTTCTTTTTTTCTTTCCTTCTTTTTCTTTGAGACATAAGCTGTCACCCTGGGTAGAGTGCCATGGCATCATAGCTCACAGCAATGTCCAACTCCTGGGCTTCAGAGATTCTCTTGTTTCAGCCTCCCAAGTACTGGG
>CAUYQV010029890.1:0-30004 GCA_963574575.1 Galagoides demidoff | reverse complement strand
TCTTAGTTCAGCCCCACCAGAGTAGCTGGGGGGAAGCAGGGGACTACTTCACCGCCGCCCATTGGTTGGACACGTGTGACACTAGCAAGCTGATCTGTGCCCTCCCAGTATGGGAGCCTGGAGTGGGGGACTCCTCCACTTCTGTCCGTGGGACGTATGTGGCTCTAGCAAACAGTTCTGGGCCCTCCAAGAGTGGTAGACCCCTCCACCACCACCTGCAGGGCGAGCGTGGCTCTAGCAATCAGTTCTAGGCCCACCCAGCTTGGGAGCCTGGAGCAGGGAACACCTCCCCTGGCCCCTGTGGGGTGTGTGTGTCTCTCGCAAGCTGTTTTGGGTCTACCTGGAATGGAGGATTCCTCAGCCTCTGACTGCAGGACACTTGCGGCAATAGCGAGTGGTTCTGGGCCTGCCCAGAGCAGGAGCCTGCTGCTCGTGGGGTGTGCAACTCTAGCAAGCAGTTCTGGGGCCCACCCCGCTCCATGAGGGCAAAGGGACCCACTCGGCAACTGGGTTAGTCTGGAAAGGTTAATACCTCTGTCCCCACCTTACACCCAGTCACTTGTGATCCCCCAGGTCTGTGACCCTATTCACTCCAGTAGGCCACTGCTCCCGGGGTTACCTGGCAAAATCAGCCAGAAATCTGAATTCAGCAGGGGGGCCTTGCGCATTTAAATTAGGCTTCTGTCCGGCTAGATTTCTCTGTACATCAGAGGTTGCATTCAGCTTTACACTCAGGCGTCAATTCTAGCCTCTGCCCACCCACTGCCTTTGTCTCAGCTGCATTAGCCCCCTGAGGGCTGGCACTTCACCCAAGAAGGTTATGTGCACCCTGCCTGTGGCTGCTGTCTGAAACCCAAGGGGATGGGGCTGGAATGGCGTCAGTGGTGTCAGCCTGCCGCCAATGGCATCAGCCTGCCTCTCAGGATTCCACCGTTGCTGACCTGGCTTCCCCTGAGCTGATTCTCCTCTCCTCACACGCGCACCCTAGTCAGCACAGAACAGCACCAGCCCTTTCTCCTCCACTTCTCCCAAGGAGATGCCCAAGAATCAGAACTCCATAGGTAATAAACCTCTAGATCTCGGAGTGGGTGGGTGGGGACTCCTCAGAGTTCAATGTTGCAGGTGGGGAATATATACAGATTTATACAGTTTTATAGTTTTATGCCTGGCCAGAGGGTGCTGTGGCACGCCAGCAGGGGTAGGAGGTCCAGTTTTTAGGGGGTCTCTCCCGTGGGATAGAGTGGGAGGTAGTTTGAACTCTGCTCGCTTGTTTGCATGGAGTAAACTGTGAGCCCTTGTTGTGGCGGAGGGGACTCCCATGTGCTTGGTGGTGGATTCTGTACCTTTTGGTTGTATTTTTGGGGTCGCAGCTCGCCTCAGGAAGGTTGAAGTGTGCTCCTTAATCTTCTCTCTTGGCTCTGCTCCAAACCATCAGCTAATTAGCTAAACTTCTGTCCTTTTAGCCTCCTTCTGGACGGGAGCCTCTGTAAAAAGCTGGCTGCAGTCCGCCATCTTGGCTCTGCCCCCTCAGACTTTTTATCACATAGTAGATGCTCAGTAAATATTCGTTGTGTGAATAAATGCAACACCTTATCTTGACAAGATAACTCTGTTATTGCCACTTCACAAAGTTGCCCCAAACTTAGTGCCTTAAAACAACCACAATCGCATATTATCTCTCATGGATTCTATGAGCCAGGAATTTAGAAGTGGCGCAGCTGGGTGGTTCTGGCTGGGACCTCTTATGAGGTTACCATTAAGGTATCATCAAGGGGCCCAGACACCCAAAGATTTGAGTGGAGCTGGTGATTCACTTCAGTGGTGAATCTTTTACACACAGGCTGTCTCAGCTACTAGCCAATTGGGTGTCCCCTAGCCTATTTAAGTATTCTTACATTATGGCAGCTGGCTCTCCCCAAAGAGGGCAATTCTATGTGTGAAAAGTCAGTCCCTCAATCTAACACACATCCAAGTAGCAGGGAATTAGATTCCACCTTTGAAAGGATTCTTGTCAAAGAATTTATGGACATATATTAAAACCATCAAAATGAGTATATTCATAACTAATTAACAAATAATAGTTAAGGGGATGAAGAAAAATTTGAAGTAGTGACTTCAGAGTGAAACTTTGAAGAGGTGACTGAAGTGTGTCAGTCTGTTAGGTGTGGGTATACTAAAATGAACAGAGGAAACAGTCCTTGCCTTTAAAGAACTTATAATCTTGTAATGGATATGCATATTAAATCAATGATTAGATAATTAGTTAATTGCAGTAAGTGTGGGAGGTCATCAGGTTATGAGTGCTTACAATCCTCAGTCCAAAGGTCAGGAAAGGTTTCCCTGAATATTGAAAGAGGAAGGTAGGGATCAGGGAAGGGGTTTCTGGAGAGAGAGTCGGTATACGTGAAGGCCTTTGTTCAGTGGTCCCAGCTAGGAAATCTCTCTACGAGAAACTACTGGGAGATGGTTTATTCATTCACTCAGTTTCTTCAAAGAAATATTATCTGAGTGTCTACTATGTGTCAGGCACTATTTGAGGCACTGGGGATGATGCTGCCAAATAAAACAGAAAAAAATGCCTGCTCTTCTAGAATTTGTGTTTTAATGGGTTATAAGGACCATGAACAGAAATAAACGAATAAAATATCTAGGGCAAACATCTGGTCTCTAGTTTAGCAGGTAAGGATCTTGGCAGATATCTTTCTTGTCCATATAAGAAAAAAGCTGAACAAGTGAAAAATAAAAAAAATAAATTTTATTTATTTTTATTTTTGGAGACAGGGTCTTGTTCTGTTGCCTGAGTTAGAGTGCAGTGGCATCATCATAGCTCACAGAAGCCTCAATCCTGGGCATGAGGGATCCTCTTGCCTTAGTCTCCATAGTAGCTGGGACTACAGGTGTGTGCCACCACGCCTGGATAATCAACTTTTTTTAGATCCATCAGAGATAAGATATTATAGGGCTAACTTTGCTCCTCAAATTGGCAAGGCACACAGGCAGATACAGAGAATTACAATGTACCAGAGAGAAAACCTAGCAGCAAAAACATTCCTGGGAACCAGTATTAGGGTGGGAAAACCTAATCTGGAAATGACAAATTGCTGGAGGTTCAGAGTGGACAATTTTGAGAGTTAAAAATTTCAGATAGGCCCAATCTCAAAGGGGATCCCCACACTTTGATGAATTTTACTACCAAAAGACCTATGAGGTTCTCACAGTGAAGATTAGAAAAAAAAAATTCCCTTGTTCTTCTGGCAGGGGGAGAGGAAAATTAACCATTTTGAAATGTGCCCAGAGCATTTTGTTTTTCTTAATAAAGAGTGCCCTCAAGAAAAACTATTTTACCAGAGTCAGAGATAGGAGTATTAGAAAAGACCAACTGGGCTCGGCGCCTGTGGCTCAAATGGCTAAGGCACCAGCCACATATACCTAAGGTGGCAGGTTCGAATCCAGCCCGGGCCCGCCAAAAAACAATGATGGCTGCTTCCAAAAAAAAAAAAAAATAGCCAGGCATTGTGGTGGGCGCCAGTGGTCCCAGCTACCTGGGAGGCGGAGGCAGGAGACTCACTTGAGCCCAGGAATAGAGGTTGCTGTGAGCTGTGATGCTGCAACACTCTACCCAGGGGGACAGCTTGAGGCTCTGTCTCAAAAAAAAAAAAAAAAAGAAAAGAAAAGAAAAGACCAACTGACCCAAGAAGGGGAATGCTCACTCTAGCCTCCACTAGTTTTCCTGTCTCTTCTAAAGGGGGAAAAACCCCACCCAACTCAAACAAGGCAAAGCAAAGTAAAGCAAAACAAAACTATAAATGCCCCTGAAGGTCTCAGGCCGGGGGCACAGGCTCACTAAAGCTGAGGCTGAATCCTCTGACTATATAGGGCTGCTCATCCCCACATACTTCACCACCACATGGATGGGGTTCCTGTCTAATAAGAACAGGAAAGAACTGTGCATCTCAGATATGTAATAAATCTCTAGGGAGACTCAGAGGCAACTGGGGGGGGGGACAAAAACAAGGACCCCAGTGGAAAGTTTAGCTTCTGTTACCTATGGCTGCATCAGTGAACACAGCCTCACCCTTAGCCAGATAACAAAATATATAATAGGGTAGGTTGTGGTAAGTGCTGAGAAGAAAATGAATGAGGTTCTGGAGGAGGGACTGCATTGCAATCTAAATAGAATGGTTAGGAAAGGCCTCACTAAGCAGGTGACATCTGCGCAAAGGTCTGAAGGAGGCAAGGGAGTGAGTCATGGAAACAGCTGGGAAAAATAGGAGGGAATATCAAGTCCCAGGGTGCTGGTGTTAAGAAGGTGGGAAGTAGGAAAACCAAGAGTGTGGCTTCCCAGAAGACAAGTTAATCAAGTATTTCCAGAAAGAGAGAGTGAAGGATGCTGTTAAACACTGCTGAGGAGTCAAATGAGAGACTTGGCCATTGTATTTAGCCACATGGACGCCTTCAGTGGAGAGCAGTTTTGGTATGTGGGAGAGGCAAAAGCTTGATTCAAGAGGGTTCTAGAGAGCCTGGGAGAACAGGTTTTAGAGATATGCGTGTAGATAACTCTTTAGGGGAATTGCTGTGAAGAAGAGTGGAAACATGAACTTGTTTGCTGGAGGGGAGCAGGGATGAGAGAATGATGCAGTGGAGAGAACGGGAGGAATTTCTCCAGCAATGTTCTTGAATCTTTAAAAGGACTGGGAACCAGCGAGCAAGTGAGAGTTCAGCCTTAGGTGGGAACATGGAAAGTTCATCCCTGGCAATGGAGAGAAGGCAGCGTATCTGAGCCCAGATGCTTGTGGGCGGGCGGAGGTGTTGGTGGGAACTTGTGGAAGTTCTCTTCTGATTGTTTTTATTTTCTCAGGGAAATAGCAACCGAGGTCAGGAGCAGAGAGTGAGGCTGGGGGAGGAAGTGCTGCAAGTTTTAGGAGAGAGGAGAAAATAGGGAGCTGTTGTCTAGGAGAGCAGAATAGTAAATGAACTAGGGAAATGCACTGATTGCTGGCGGCACGAAGAGCACACTTGAAGTTAAAACTCACAAACGGGCTGAATTTAAAGGGAGACTGGCCATCACGGATGAATCGCTGCTTCTTCTAGCTCCATTTAGCTGCCTGGGTGCAGGTTAAAAGTAACATTCCTGCAAACTGGGGTTAACAGAGTTGTTTGCTCACTTCTAACAACTTTCTAGCAGTGAAAATAATTAAGAAATGATGAATCTGTGACAAAATTGACTTCATTTATCATTGTGGGGGGAATGAGAACGTTTCTGGCTAATTGAATATTTTAGATAATTAAGTGCATTATATCATACAAGAACTAATATTCTTAATAGAATTAGATGACGAAAAACTGCTCTGAATGTCTTATGAGAGTTTTGGGATAACAATATCTAAATACCCCAGTGCCATTGTTATGAAAAGTAGTGATCACTCTACACACTAGGGGAAAATCTGGCTTACTTGAGTATTCAGTTTTGAATCTGAATGTATGGAGAATTTTTCAAAAGATATAAAATTAAAAATGGATGTCAGTAAATGTATTAAAAATATCTTTGTAGAAACTCCCGTGTTGTATCTTGGTTGTACCTTTGGCAGCACTGGAGAAACAGGTTTTCCCCTCTCAGCTGCCTTTATACTGGATTGTGAAGCAGCAGTGAGAACAGGCCCTTCATCTTTGACAATGCCATTGCCACTGCCGATGTCAGCGAGGGTGTGATTATCTAGACTCACTCCATCTTTGAGTGCCACAAGACAGACTTCTTTCTCTCTCTGCTGCGTGAGTCTTGTAGTACTTTTTTATACTTGCGGATCTGCTTTGCATTATTCATTTATTTTTAAAAATAACTGATTATATAAGCAATACATGTTCACTGAATATAATCTGGAAAACTTGGAAAGGTAGAGAGAAGAAAATAAAAGTTATAATCGTACCACACAAAGATGAACACAATTTACATTTAGAGGAGATTTTAGTCTAATATTTTAATTCTTATATATGTGTAATGTAGCGAAGTCTCTTACAAAGAGATTACCCAGTGTGGACATGAATTCCTGGTCTCTAATCACCCTCTTGCTTTAACTTCTCAAGTAGCTAATACTGCAAGTGTGCCCCATTGCACCCACCTATCATTACATACGCTTTGTTATTTTTGAGACAGAGTCTCACTCTATTGCCCTGGTTAGAGTGCTGTGGTGTTATAGCCCACAGCAACCTCAAACTCTCAGGCTCAAGTGATCTCTTGCCTTAGCCTCCTGAATAACTGGTAAGTGTCTGCCATGATGCTCAGCTAGTTTTTATATTTGTTAAAGTAGAGATGGAGTCTTATTCTTGCTCAGGCTGGTCTCGAACTCCTGAGCTCAAGCAATCCACCTGTCTCAGTCTCCCAGGCTGCTAGGATTGAGGTGTGAGCCACTGCACTTGGCCTATTACATATTCTTTGAATATATAATTTTTTAAAAAAGAGACAGTCTTACTTTTTCACCCTTAGTAGAGTGCTGTGGCATCACAGCTCACAGCAATCTCCAGCTGTTGGGCTTAGGCCATTCTCCTGCTTCAGCCTCCCGAGTAGCTGGGACTATAGGCACGTACCACAACACTGGCTATTTTTGTTGCAGTTTTAGCTGGGACTGGGTTCGAACCCATCATCCTTGGTATATGGGGCTAGCACCCTACTCACTGAATCACAGGTGCCACCCTGAAAATTTAATTTTTAATGCCTATAAAGTAGTTTACTGTATGAAGTGCTGTAGTTAGCAATTCTCTCATTATTGTACACTTAGGATGTTTGTACATCTGAAAAAATACTAGGGTGATTATTTTCTTATGGTAGATTCCTAGAAATGCAATTATGGGGTGATATAGTCTAAACATTCTTTGGTCACATGTACATATTGCAGCTAGCTTGCTGAAAGATCATGCTTATGTGGTCGTCCCCTGGACGTGAACAGGTGATCTATTCTGCTGCCCGCTTGAGAATTCCATCAATCTCTCTAGCACCTATTGTATGCTTTCCCTATGATTACTTCAGATTGGTTCTCAAATGAATGATTCTGTTAGCCTCCTAAGGGGTCCCCGGACTACTGTCTTTCCTGATGCTGGGATACTCTGTGCTGTGCCCAGGTATGGCTCCACACCGCTGACCTCATGACTTCTCTGATGCAAGCTCAGAGGGCTCCTCAGTCCCCACACATTGCATGTGGCACCCATAGCCCCTCACAGTCTGCCCCAGCCTCCCTCTTCAGCCTGGTTGGCCACTCACCTCTCAGTACTTGGACTATGCTGCACAGAATATCTTCCTTTTTATAAAACATACATCTCTCATTCATCCCCCAGGCCTTCACATGCTTCCTCTCTGTCATGTTTCCTCCCTGAACTCCCAATTCATCCTTCCACACACAGGGCAGAGGTCTCCTCTGGGGGTCTCCCTGACTCCTCTGAGTGAGGCAGTGGTGCAGCTGTGCGCAGCACTGAGCTCGGTGCCCCCAGCACCTGCCCACCTGCATCCTACACCACTGATCAGTTTTGTACTGCAGTCATCTGCTTACCTTCTTGTCCCCACCGAGTTAAAGTACCTCAAGAACCTTGTCTTATTTTGTCCTCAGTTCTTAGCCTGTTACATAGCTGACGATCAATACATATTTATTGACTGGCTAAAGGACCAAATGGGTATTCTGACAGGATATAAACACCTACATACATCAGTGCATCAGGGTGTAAATGGTATTCCAGCTCAGAATAGTTGGATTTCAGGCTTGTGCTATCGGTCACTAATCCACAGTGGTTGCTGAAGTGGCTTCCCTTGGCAGGCATCTAAACATACGGCCTGTCCTATGCGATCTCTGATCACAAACTCGTGTGCATTCTTCTATTGCTTTTCGTTCTTTGTCGTAATGTGTGCTTTGGCCCCCACCCCTACATTCTTTCAATCTATCCATCCCACTTTGATTTCACTCCTCTAACAAAGCTCAGCACCATGAGAAGCTAAGAGCTTCACCTTCACACTCTCCCTTTTGCTTTGCTCTGTTCCCATAGAATACCCCAGCTGTTAACATTTTCTGATCCTTTGTATAGGTGGCGAATTGCTAGCTAGAGAAACAGAATTGTGTTGCCTGGATTGTCCTGCTCGTGGACTCTATTCTATCATGTACTTATATATTTTCTCTGCCTCTTATTTTTTTTTTAATTTTATTTTACTGTTCTTAGGTATGCCTTGTAAGCAACCTCTATCTTTTGTTGAACAAGGCAGAATACAAACACATACGGACATCAGTGCATCAGGGTATAAACACACGCTGATTTCTATTGTTACAGGCTCCTTGCTCTCAGAGGGCTGCTGAGTGCTCTTTGCTGCCCACCTGTGTGTACTCTGGTTTGTCTTTTTATGCAGCTCCCAAGGTTGCTATTCTAAACATTTTCTGTTCACTCTTGCAGTGACTTGGCCTCAAACTTCTTTTAAAACTAGAGGCCATCTGAGGAAATTTCCCTTAACTTCCATCTTTTCTACCTCTCTCTCTTTCAGAGCCATCCATTTCCAGGTATCCAGCGGGTACTGCACACGACATGGTGGGCGAGCATGGTGCCTCCTGCTTCGTACTGAGTGCAGTCTTTGTGCTCCTTCTCTGTCTACAAACCCTTCTGGGGAATCTCAGCCATTGACTCAGCCAACCGCTCACCTCTCTTCCTTTTCTATAATGTACCAGTTTCTGATTCAAAGTCATATTCTGCTGACCTGATTTAAAAAATAAACTTCTATCTTCCTTAGGGTTTCCATTTTCCTCCCAATGGACCTTATGTAGGAGGAAGGAATGAGGAAGGGCTACACTGGTTCTCTTGGTGGTTGGTCTGCACGGGTTACCCCTGAGGTCTGTTTTAATGCTTCTTAGCCTTAGCATGGAGGCATCTTTCCTGAGTCTTCCCAGAGGTCCTGGATTCCTGAAGGGACCACACAGCCCTTTGTCTCTCAGGTCTCACCTCCTTCCGTGGGGCTGGTGGGGAGCAGAGTTACCATTCTCTGCTCTTGGCCTCATCTTTCTTCTTCCTTCTTAGCCTCTGGAAATCTCTAGTCTGGGGGGAATACATCTCCCTTCATTTTACTTTGAGAAACCAGTTCTTTGGCTGAATTAGTCAAACTCTAAGTTAGGGTTCTTACCCTAATTGCTTCCAAGGGCTTCAAAGTTTAGGAAACAACGAGAAAAAAGCCAAAAAGTCCTCTGAGCAAGGACAAAGCTGACTGAATGAATGCTTTTGATACCAGCGTGAAAGCTCAGAATAATATTTCAAATGAATTCTCATCACAGTAAACACAATAAAAGCAAGCAAACAAAAACAGTCCCTAATTTTTTTTATGTTTGCCCCAATTCTCTTCACTGTCAACCCTTCTGAAAAAGTAATCACTACCCATTGCCTTCATTCTGTTTTAGACACCTCTTCAGCCACAGGTAATCTGGCTTTTGAGTCTACATTGTTTTGAGAACACTCTCTCCTAATCTGTAGCTTAACTGTTTCTGGTTTCTTCCTCTCTCCCTCCTGACTTCAGTTTTTCCCTTCCAACCTCCTCCTCTCCTCCCATATGATGTGACTGGTCATTCAGGGACAGGCTGTGCATTGGAGAAACAAGAATGAACGACACTCCTCCTATTTTTAAGGAAGGTAGGTTCGGGTGAGGCACAGAACCAAGAAAATAACCAAGTACTTCAGAGAAACTGGTTTCTTCTGGTTTTGGTGTCACAAAGGCCCTGACTCCCTTCTTATTGATGTTCTAATCCCTCCTCCCTCTCTTCTGTCTTTTGTTCACTGGCTCCTCGTAAGTTTTCTATCCGCTAGGCTCTGTTCATGACTTTGTCCTTGGTCTCTTCCCTTGGAGAAGTTTGGTATGTCTGTGTGGATGAATAGGTCATTGCCTCTCTGGGCCCACTGTCTAGATCCATCTGCAGACTCATGTTCATAACAGCCGCTTGAAAAAATCCAGCTGGATGTCCTCTTCTCATCTCACCTCCCTTAACAACACTGTTCTCCTTTAGTCATGCTCAAGACCAGTCCCCAGCTCAACTCAACTCCACTGCATTTTCCAAATGGTTCTACCGCTCCAGGGTTTCTCTTACTCAGCCTTTCTCTTTCTTCCAGGGGTGTCCAACCTGTGGCTCCTAGGCCGCCATGTAGATGATGTGAGGACTGTTTTGCTTATCAGGGGTGTCAGATATTGCAAAAATTATTCAAGGGCCTTTCCCCTTTTTGTCAGCTTTCATTAGTGTTTATGTATTTAATGTATGGCCCAGATGATTCATTTTTTCCCAAGGTGCAGCCAAGAAGAAAAAAGGTTGGACACCCCCTAACCTTTATCATTTTTGTTTTTCTTCGTGCCTGGAACATGCACTTCTCCCCTAAATAATCACAGTATCCAGAAAACCCATCTCCCTGTTGCAAACTATTTTTATGCACACTTACTTAAGCTTTCCAAAGTACCACATGTACCTTTTTGTTCCCTTGTTCCATATCCTCACTGTTTCTTCTTTGTCCATTGAATTAAGTCTCAGTTCTTTACCCCGCATTCAGTGGCTCTGTAATATAGCCCAAATGTGTGTTTCCAACTCTGTCTCCAAGTAGACTCCTACGAGTATCTGATATACGACAGCATACGTGTACTATTCCTCAGATGCCAGATATATTGCCTAATTGCTTTGGCTTATATTTTTTACAGCTAGAACGTTTTCTTCCTTAGAATATAGAATGTGCCCATTGCTACTTGTTGAAATGCTAGTCATTTTTTAAATTTCTCCAAGGTTTTATTCCATGAATCCGTTCAGGTCTCTCTAACTAGATGTCGGTTTTCCTTCTTTGATTTCCCAGAGTACGTTGTTTGAATTCCTTGCATGGTTAGTATCTTATTCTTCCCTGTATAATGGTTATTTTATATTTCTCTCATCCGCTTGGTAAATTTCAGTCTCCTTAGAGATGGTGTCTCTTCTTACTCATACTGCAGATTTAACTGTCTTTGTTGTGGTGTCTTCTATATAAAGGGACTCAGTATCCATTCTCTCTTTGTCTTTAGTAACAGAACTCCTGTTTTTTTTCAAAATGATAATGTGCCCAGCTAAAAATACTTACTCTCCACGCTCTCTTGTAGTCAGGTGGCCAAATGAGTCAGTTCTATACAAGGTGATGAAAGCTGAGGGTTTCTGACTTTCTAGATATAGGCTCCTTTCTGCTTTGTTCTTTGTGCCTGGAACGTAGACCCAAGTCTAGTCTTATGGCCACTAGATAATGATCTTCAGGGTCAAGAGCAACACTCTGATTCTTTCATTCAACAAATGTTTACTGAATACCTGCTATTGTGCTGGGCACTATTAAGCATTCTTTAAAAATCAGCAGAACAGAAGGATAGAAAGAATCCGAATCCGGATGGCAGCTTTAAACACTGCAACAGCTTTCACTGCCCACTTCTGGACTTCACAAGCTTCTTTCTCTTCAAACTACTTTTACTAAGTTGTTTTATTATTTTCTGTTATTTTTATTTTATTTTATTTTATTTTATTTTGAGACAGGAGCCTCAAGCTATCCCCCTGGGTAGGGTGCCGTGGCATCTCAGCTCACAGCAACCTCCCACTCCTGGGCTCAAGTGAGTCTCCTGCCTCAGCCTCCCAAGTAGCTGGGACCACAATGCCCGGCTATTTTTTTTTGGTTGCAGCCATCATTGTTGTTCGGCGGGCCTGGGTCAGATTTGAACCTGCCACCTTGGGTGTACGTGGCTGGCGCTTTAGCCACTTGAGCCATAGGTGCCGAGCCATATTTTCTGTTATTTTTAAGCTGAATGCATTTCTTATTCACACAATGCTGTTCAGTTACTTTTCTAAAGCCTGGAATTTTAAGTGAACTGGCTCAGATTTACTTTTCTCTTGAAATAATCAAGTGGATTTCTCTCCTTTATTCTATTAGCTATTATCGATTTTCAAATCTCAGCTACGCTTGTATTCTTGTAATAAACCTTACTTGATTGGCGTGTATTATCTTTCTTTTGTGTAGCATGGATTCAATTTGCTAATATTTTGTTTGGGATTTTTGTATTAGGTTCATGAGAACTATTAGTCTTTAATTTTTGTTTCTTGTAATAATGTTCGTGTAAAGGTGGTATCAAGGTTCTGCTGGCTCTGTAATATGATGTAGAAAGCAAGTTTTCTTTTTCCATTATCAGGAAGACTTTGCATGTGATTGTTTTTATTTCTTTAACTATTTACAAGAATTTACTGGTAAAACTATATAGGCCTAGAGTTTTTATTGTGGATTTTAATTAATTCAATTTTAATTGTGGATTTCATTTCTTTAATGGATAATGTATGATTAAGATTTTCCATAGGAGTAGGGGAGAGATGTTGGTTAAAGGATACAAAATTTTGGTTAGCTAGAATAGAATTTTGGTTAGAAAGAATAGTTCAAGAGATCTATAACACACCATGGTGACTGTAGCTAAGAATAGTATGTTACACCCTTGAAAATCATTAACAAAGTAGAGTTTTAAGCGTTTTTACCAAAAAGTGGTAAGTGTATGAGGTTATGCATATGTTATTTAGCTCAATTATCCATTTCATTATGTAAACCTATTTCAAAACATTATGTCTTATAACATAAATATGTACAACAATTTCATCAATTAAAAGAATAATAAAAGACTTTTCATTTATTTTTTAGTCATTTTTTGCTAAGTTGTGGTTTTCAAGGCATGTGTCTATCTCACGTAAAATAAAGTTTATTTATTACCTGTTTGTTATCTTGCTAATGTCTGTGGCATGTGTTGTAACATCCCCTTTTCTACATATAATCTTAAAAATTCACAGTTTTTCCTTTTTTATTTTACTGATCTTTCTCAAGGTTTAACAATTTTCACATTTGTTTTCAAAGAACCATTTTTTGTCTTTGTTAATTTTCTCTGGTATATTTTTGTTTTCTATTTATTGATTTCTACCCTTGTCTTTATTTTCTCCTTCCTTTCTGAGTTTAATTTATTGGGTTCCCACCTCCTCTCTAGAGATGGAAGCTTATTATCTTTGGTATTTAATTTTCCTTTCTTTCTAAAAGAGATATTCAAAGGTACATATATTCCTCTAAGCACTGCATTAGCTACATAGTACAAGTCACGTGCCATATTTAAAATGTTTTTACTCTAGTTGCCGTGTGGTACAATAGATCTCCAGAACTTCTTATTCTTATTTAATTGAAAATTTGTACCTTTTGACCAAGATCTCATCATTCCCCAACCCTTCTCCTGCCTACTCCCCAGCCCCTGGCAGCCACCATTCTACTTTCTGCTTCTGTGAGTTTGGCGTTTTGAGATTTCACACGTAAGTGAGAGCTTATAGGATTTTTATTTCTGTGCCTGACTTATTTTACTTAATGTAATGTCATCTAGGTTCACTTACATTGCTGTAAATGATAGGGTTTCTATTTGTTAAGGCTGAATAGTATTTCATCATATACATACCCCACACTCTCTCCATCTACTCCTCCATTGTTGGACACTTACGTTGATTCCGTATCTTGGCTATTGTGAAGAAGGCTGCAGTGAACACGGGAGTGTAGATACCTCTTCAACATATTGATTTCATTTCCTTTGGATATATACCCAGAAACGAAATTCCTGGATCATATGGTAGTTCTATTTTCAATACTGTTTTCCATAATGTCTGTGCTAATTTACATTCTCACCAAGAGTGCATGAGGGTTCCCTTTTCTCCATATATCCTCACTAACACTTATTCTTTTTTTTTCTTTTGATGAAAGCCATTCCTACAAGCGTGAGGTGCTATCTGTTTGTGGTTTTAATTTGCATTTCTCAAATAATTAGCAATCTATACATATATCTTTTATATGTCTGTTAGCCTTTTGTATATCTTTTTTATTTTTAAAGTCTATACTGGTGCTTTTCCCATTTTAAAACCAGGTTTTTTGTTTTCTTGCTTTTGAGTTGTTTTAATACATTTTGTATATTAACCCCTTATCAGATGTATTGGTTGAAAATACTTCCTCCCATTCCACAGACTGTCTCTTTACGCTGTTGATTGTTTCCTTTGCTCTGCAGAAGCTTTTTAAATTTGACATCATCCCATTTGTCTATTTTTGCTTTTGTTGCCGTGCCTTTGAGGTCACTGTCATAGGATAGGTTGTATTTTTATCATTCATTTCCAAATATTTTCTAATTCCTATTGTGATTTTTTTCTTCAATCCATAGGTTATTTAAAAATATATTGCTTATTTTATAAATTTTTTGAGATAGTCTAGTTACCTTTTTCTTATTGACTTTTTAGGTTAATGCTGTAGTGGTCGAGGAATTTTCTCAGTGTGATGACATCCTTTGAAATTTGTTGAGACTTTCTTTATGGCATAGATTTTTAGTGAATGATCTATGTGCATTATGAAGAATGTATATTCCAAAATTATTAGATGTAGTGTACGTACACATTATGTCAAATTGTCATCATATTATTAAAATCATCTGTATTGTCACAATTATCTGTTGCTTATTCCACCAATTACTGATAGAGATATGTAAAATACAGTTATCATAAATTTGACTATTTTGTTTTATAGGTTTTAAAGCTCTGTTGTCTAATATGTAGAAACTTATGCTGTTTTCTGTTGAATCGACTCTTCTATTATTATACAATATCCCTCTTTATCTACAGCCATGCTTTTTGCCTTGTGGTCCTCTTAGTCTGATATTGTTGTGGCTGCTTCAATTTTCTTCTGGGTGAAGTTGGAATCTTTCCTGATTGTTTTACTGTCAAATCTTTCTGTATCTTCTTCTTCTTTTTTTTTTTTTTTTTTTTTGAGACAGTGCCTCAAGCTATCCCCTGGGTAGAGTGCTGTGGCATCACATCTCACAGCAATCTCCAACTCCTGGGCTCAAGCAAGTCTTCTGCCTCAGCCTCCCAAGTAGCTGGGACCACAGGCGCCCACCACAACGCCTGCCTATTTTTTTTTTGGTTGTAGCCATGATTGTTTGTTGGGCCCGGGCTGGATTTGAACCCGCCACCTTAGATGTATGTGGCTGGCGCCCCAGCCACTTGAGCCACAAGTGCTGAGCCATCTCTTTCTGTATCTTCATATTTAAGGTATGTCTTTTGTCAGAGTCAGATTTGAATCCCAGTTCTTCTATCTCTTATTAGCTAACACTCAATTTTCTTGACTGCAAAAGGGAGACAATTATATACATGCTATAATTATACTATATATACACACACCAAAAGTAACTGTTATTAATTATTGTTCTTTAATAGATGTGCAACCTGTTTTTTAATGGACAGTTTTACTTTTTTTCATTTTTATTTCCATTAAATAATATTGTAGTGTACTATTACCTTATTATATGGTAATAGTATATAATAAAAGGGGAAAACACCTCTCTACTTTTGTTTGAGTTTAATTTAATAGATGTGCAACCTGTTTTTTAATGGACAATTTTACTTTCTTTTCATTTTTATTTCCATCAAATAACATTGTAGTGTAGTCCTTATTATATGGTAATGGTATATAATAAAGGGGGAAAATACCTCTCTACTTTTGTTTGAGTTTCTGGTTCCCCATTATAAAACTGAATCTGGAGAAAATATTCATGCAATTGTCTACTTCCTTCTCTGTAACATTGTCTCAGAGAGGAAAATTGGGAAAGTTCCTACATCTGACTTCATGAGTTATAGGAGATAATCTCAGAACTTTCTTAGTATGAAAAACAACAACAACAACAAAACTCTCAGTTATAAATTGTATATAAATAGAAAAGAAGTGGTTCATTAAAGATTGTCTCAGTTTGCTTCAGTTTGAGAGTCTAATTCACGCTCTCTTCATTCATTCTTCTATCTAGTCATTTATTCATGTAAAACTCAGACTGGAATTTTATCATGGAATAGAAGCTGAGGATACAAAAATGAAGCTGACAAAATCTCTCCTTCTGGAAGAGAAGTAGAGAAGCTAAGTGAAAAAAAAAAAGATAATTAGGACAATCTTCTATCCTTTGATATATACAGTGACAGCAGTATGTACAGGGATTTTGAAAATATGTAGGAGAAAATTTAAACTTCCACCTAGAATATTCTCCTGCTTATTTTTGCTTATTTTGTGGATGACTCAGATTTCCTAGATGAATGGGCATTTGAATTGGGGCCCTTACAATGACTTGGCATTAGACAGGCAAACCAAACACGCATTTGGAAAATGAGGCATTCTAAATATTTTAAGCTGAGGGGTTAAATATGTGGACTTATGTGCTTATAGAATTTTTGGAAGGGCTAGAAGAATGGGCCCCAGCCTGAGCATTCAGAAATGAGTCACAGGATGCCACCTATTATGGGAGCTGCAATCTTGTCATATGCAGGAATGGGTAGTAAGAGGCTCACTGCCCCTATTAACTTCAAAATCATGGTGCTGTCACTGGGACCCAAAGGTTGGGAAACTGGGATCAGGAAGCTGCTGCTGCCAAAACTCTGTCACTTGATTCCCATGAAACTGGACACTGAATGCTGGAGTGCAGGAAATGAAGGGCTGTCAGGAAAGAATGCTTATTTTTCCCTATTTATTCCTGTGGTTAACTGTTTTGACAGTTAATATTTTTGGTATCTGATTTTTTTATATCTTTGATTGCCACCTGTAAAATGCCTTATCAAATGTATGACTCTGTGCTATTACTTTTGGAGCTTTGTGAGTTGTTTATATAGTAATTCTGAAGAATTTGCTTTTCAATGTATCAAATGTAAATGCTCGTTTTCATATTATTTGATCTGAGTGACAATGTTCTATTTTTGTTTGTCCTGTATCTTATGTTGCTTTTTGGTGGGTTTTTTTGTGTCATGTGTCAACATGTAAGCCAACTAATTCTCTACTATATATAACTTCTGACCATCTTTGATACGCATCTTAGTTCTTTGTAAATACAGAGATGTGTACAGCTCATAATGGGGCTATGTATGGGGACGGATGGATGGGTAAAGAATAGTTTTGTTCAGCCTATTAGATCATAGTTCTTAACTAATTTTTTTGGTAAAGATCACACATATGTTGTCATTTCTATACCAAAGAGGTGCATATTTCAGTATTAGAAAAGTATTTTTTGTATACCCTGAACATTGCTATTTTTAAAATATACAAAAATAAACTTTTATTAAATGCAAAAAAATATATAATCTTTTTACCTTTTCTTTTTTTTTTAATGGTGATTCTCCTCTGTGGAGTGCCCCCTTTGTTCTAGTTTTTCACTTGCTTTATGTAAGGCAGACTGAAGGTGTGATTCTAGTCCGCAGTGACTCTCTCCTTCCTGAGCATCAGCAGCACCTGCAGTCAGCCCTGTTTTTATCCTCATGTGGTTTCATATGTTGGTTGCCTTCCCAGTGAGAAAGGAAACTTAAAGAGTAGGCTTCATGTTTTCTACTCATGCGATGTAACACTGAACATTTTGACCGAGGCACTTAGAGTTAAGAGGTACATTTCCTGGAAAGGTTTCTGATCAAAATGTAAAGTCTCAAAAGTTATGTTTCAAAATCAATTACATGAGTCTTACACATCTTACTTATATGCAGGTGCTGAGAATGTAGGATGGAGGAAGGATTTTAAGGAGGATTTCTTTGGACATAGCTTTGCTGGGTTTCTGAATCTCCCCAAAGGGAAAGAATAAGGCACCTTTCCCCATCCAACCTTAGGATAGGGTGACCAGATTTTAACATTGGTAAAGTGGGACAACATGGCCGGGAGGCGGGGGCAGGGGACTGACCCCAGCAGGGCAAGGCCTGACAACGATGCAAACTTTGATAAGCAGTTCTTGATAATCACTTCTCAACAATTATTTGTTATTATTACAGTTTAACATTATAAAATTAACAAAAATAATAAAACTCATATTCTGGTGAAATAACCACATGACAGCTGAAAACCGTATATTCCCTTCCTGTTCTCCCACCTGTTCGTGCATTCTTTCCAAAAATCGGGACTTTTTAAAAAATGCCACGGGATGCAGGACAAATTGTTAAAAACCAGGACTGTCCCGCCAAAAATGGGACATCTGGTCACCCTACCTTAGGAGTACTCCCTGGACTTGATATGAAATTAGGACACAGAGAATACCAGTGTTTGCTTCCTGTTTAAGAAATCTAAAGGCAGGAGACAGGCTGATTTGCTTTAGATGGATGAACTGGAGGAGTCTGCGTGACTCATGTCAAGGGAATCTCTGCAGTAGCTTCTCTAAGAATACATAAAACAGCTCCTGAGAGTCAGTGTTGGGAGAGAAAGGAGGACCATTTTATGACAGTACTATCTGGGTGAGAGCTTTGCTGTACTACCTCAGCTCACCTCTCTCCTGTAAACACCCTTTGACCTGGAAAGAAAATATTAGGACCAGATTAATGGGGAAAAGGTGGTATGTTCCTACCTACCTATCAAAAGTCCTAGAGGAAGGAGAGGGCGATGCTTTTATTTCAAATCAGGTTTGAATTTTTGATGATTGCAGGTACTTGGATAGTTTCAATTATGAATTAGAGACTGTTCTGCCTGAGTATTCTTAATGCTTTATCACCACTTAGGAAAGCCACTGACAACTTAGCACTCATGAAAGTTTTCTTCTTGGCATCATTTTTCGGTAACTTCTCCATCGTGCATATCGAATTACTGGCCAATTACCTCGAAACTGAAATGAACCCAAGAGAGTCAGCTAATTATTAAGAAAATCATTTACAGTAAGAAGTAACACTGATAGAGAAGGTTGATTGAAAAAGTGTCTTTATTTGTCTGATAGAAGGGTTGGGAATGTAGAGGAAAGCATGGGAACCTGGAGGACACATTTTTATTTGGTCAACAGCAAGGAATATAAGATGCCCCCATCTCACAGACAACATCTCACAGCAACTTAGATGGTTACGGTGTGGGACTGACCTGACAAAGTCCTGGGGAAATAGACTGCCTCCAATAATGATTCTAGCAGTGCTCGAATGAGGCGATGTTCTGTAATATTGTATAGGAGAACAACACAGGTATTTGAAGGAAAATGGACCCCCAAATCTAGGGACTGCCTGAAGCCATCCCTCTTTTCTCATTCAAAACTTCAAATTTAGGTTGTAAGCTTTTTGAAATCAGTGACAATGGTTTCTACCATCTCTACTTCCACACTATAGCTGTCTGCTTTATTACCTGTGAGTGGTGCCATTTAAAAGAATATAAACTCCCTATCTCATGGTTTCACATGGGCTTATGCTCTGCAAGGACCTTGGCATTCACGGACCACCGAGAGAGTAAGTGCAAGATGTGTCTTGGCCCATTTTAGGTTGCTTTAAAGGAATACCTGAGGCTGGGTGGTTTATAGAGGAAAGAGGATCTGGCTCACGGTTCTGCAGGCGTACAAGAAGCACGACATCAGCATTGACTTCCCTTGAGGACCTCAGGCTGCTTCTACTTACAGCAGAAGGAGAAGAAAGAAAAGCAGGTATCTCACGTGCCAAGAAAAAGAAGAGTGAGAAAGAGAGAGGAGGAGGTGGCAGGCCCTTTCAACGGTCAGTTCTTGTGGGAACTAATTATGCAAGAACCCACTCATTACCATAAGGACAGCACCAAGCCACTCATAAGGACTCTGCCCCTATGGCCTAAACACCTCCCGCCAGGCCCCACCTCCAGCACTGGGGGTCAACTTTTAACACGAGATTTGGAGAGGACAAATATCCAAACTACATCATGATGTAAAAGAGTGGATTGAGAAATGGAAATGGTGGCTAGAAAACTGAGGAATTTTTCTGTGTTCAGACATTAAAAGTGCCATATTTATATATATTGGAAAGGGAATGGAGTGGATGGTGGTACAAGGGAGCTGTTTTAGTTGATGGAAAGAGATGATTTTAAAATCAAAAGGGCAATAAAATAGTCTTAAGCATAATGTTCAAGGTTCTCACGGTCATGAAGAAAAGAACTAAAAATAAGTTGACTTTCAAAATTAGGAAGGGAGGAAGAAGCAGCAGAATTGAATTGAAATGCTTTATATTTTGTGGAGGGCAGTCAGAAGATACTGTGTAAACTTGACAAGACAAGAAACAGAGTGGTTTTTTCTTGATAGTTGAGAGTCACTATCTTTGCTTATAAAGGTAAGAACAGTGGCTTCCCTGGAGAGCAGTGGCAGGTGCTTTAGGCGGCACTGTGGAGCAAAAGGCCCCGAGGAGTTAGGCTCTGCTCCTACCCTTCTCCTCTCCAACCAGAGCCACTAGGCTTTTTATGTTTTACATCTTGGGTTAGAGTGAAATATTTTGCTGGAAAAAATATTTCATTGCTTTAAAATGTTTGGAAACCATTATCCTAGGACAAGATGCATCTGTTCAAATGATCTGGATTAAAAATTTAAATTCTTAGCCTTGGTGAAGTGGCTCATGCCCATAATCCTAGCAGTCTGAGAGGTGGAGGAGGGAGGATAGCCTGAGCTCAGGAGTTTGAGACCCTGTCTCTACTAAAAATAGAAAAACTAGCAGAGCGTTGTGGCTACTTGGGGGCTGGGGCAGGAGGATTGTTTGAGTCCAAGAGTTTGAGGTTGTTGTGAGCTGTGATGCTCAGAGAGCTGTGGCACTCTACCAAGGGTGACAATGTGAAACTCTGTCTCAAAAAAAAAAAAAAAAGAAATTAAATTCTAGCAGAATCAAAGAAGCTTCCAGAAAAAGGTAAGAGGCTCTTATATTATAAGATATCTATATGATCTCTCTTTCTTTGAAAACTGATCCACAAGACCACACCAATAAGTCTAGGGCTTGATCAGACAATTGTTTATTGAAGGTTGGTTGTTTTGAATTTGACTTCTTAGGTCCTGGACTCTGGGATTTGAAATGGATTGTTATGTACTAGAAAGCTGTGGCCTAGCTGTCTTTTGACATTTGTGAAAAGACAAGAGGAAAGAAGCAAAAAAAAGGTAAAAAGGTCTTAAATAGCCCTCAAGAGAAAAGATTACTCCTTCTTTCCATGTCATCGTCCTGATCCCTGATGTACTCACTGGATTCCATTCTACTAGATCTTTCCAATAAAATAATCTCTTTTATGTTTGACAAGTGTTCATGAGTTTCTTTTCCTTGGAATACCTAAAATAAAAATTAATTTAATCATAAAAAGGCTTTCAATAAGATATAGAGGAAGACATAAAAAATTTCGGGACAGGAACCTATGATGATCTGAAGGTGATAGAAGCTGTTAGCATAATTCGTCCAAGAGAAAATCATTAGAATTCAGAGGCTTAAAGGATGGGGGTTGAAGGGGCACAGCCCGTGACCAGCTGCAGCGTAACTGAGTGGCTGGAGCTCAGGGACCCTGTTGAGAGGAGGATCTGGTGACTGGGAAGACCTAGAACCAGGGAGTCTGTCTATCCAGTTAGGTAGGAAAAGGTTTTGCCTTCCTCTGGTCAGAGAGCCTTAAGGGAAGTAACTTTTTGGGCTGGGAGTAGAAGTAGAAGAAACAATTGAGGGCAGTCACAGCTACAGGGAGAGCCAGCTGGCAGGAAGGGGTGGTAGGAAGCCAGGAGCGACTAACTGGGGCTGAATGGTGAGGGCTTAAATCAGTTAAATTCATGGCATCAAAAAATGCTTATGAGTAATTTACCTAATTTGTGCATGGCTTTTCTTGTAACATTCCTTTATTTTTGTTTTTATTTTTTGCTTTCTTTTTTTTTTTTTTTTAATTTCAGTAATGTGAGGATATAAACAATTAGGTTACAAGGTTTGCTTTTTTGTAGTTGTGTCCCACTTTGTTTATTTTTCCTTAACAAATACGTTTCACATTGAAGGAACACAGTTTCTTCTTTTTTGTATTTCAAGAAACTAAAGGGTCACAAAATTATTTTTTAAAGCATAGTAATAGCTTTGTAAGAGAGATGCCCACTGAGTCTACCTAGGTGCACAATTAGATTCTGTCCAACTATCTGTAGTTCCTAAGTTTGTTCCTCAAACCCACCGAGGTTCTTGGCAGAAGAGTGTGATGATTAGCAGAGGCACGGCAGTGGCAGGCATTTGCTGTCTGTGGAAGGAGTTACCTGTGCTACAGCTCAGTGAGGTAAGCAGGGAGGGAGGGACTGGTGATGTCTGGTGTGGCCCCCCCGGAGCAGTTGCATGATAAAAAGAGAATATCAAAGGCATAAAATGCTCATCTCAATACTTTTTGTGTGTAAAGTGCTTCTAGGTCACACTATGCACTGCTGACAAATTTCCTTTTTGTCTTTCTGGACTTTCTTTTCTTTACTGAGGAAGAACGCACCTGAATGGTTCACATACCACTTCTGATCCCAGACTGGAGTTCTCGAGATAATTATCTTCAATGCAGATTTGTTGATCAAGTACAAAATATTTACCAGTTCATGAATATATTCACGAAGCCCATTCCCCTTCAAGAAGGTAAATATATAGAAGAACAACATCTTTATTATTTTTTAAAAATGACAAACATGTTTCTTTTAATTAGTTAAAACCTAATGCTGCTTTTCTAAGTTATAGATCTCTAGAATTCTGTAAATATCCCATACTATTCTTCAGTCTATAAGCACTACTAAAGAAACATTTTGATTCTGTCCTGGAAAAAGTTTTTCCTCTTCTGATTAGGAGAAAAGAAACTTCTTGTTTTTTATATTTGGCTGTTGTAAGCATACTTGACCACACCTATTTATTTAAAAACATTTGCCTTTTGCCCTTGGGGTACTTTTTTTTTTTAGATCAATGAGGTCTCCCCCAGCACTCATTTTTATGTTGGCCAATCTGTGCTGTTGTTCAGTAAGACCTTCAGGAGTGTGGGTGATAATGGAGAAAGAGTACAGTTTAAGGGACAAGGAATCTGTGAAATTGCAATTGTATATTATATCACATTTCATGCTCCATGGTCTCACATAATGCTGTGGCTCTTCTTGGAAGTAAATTTTCACTATTGTCCTTGGGAATAAGAATAGGGTAGAATTTCCTGTTATCTAACAATGATCCATTATTAATAGTGGCTTTCATGGGTGATTATCAGACTCCAAGTAGGTTTTATCTCAGCGGGTCTTACTGTGTAGCCACAGAAGCCAATCTGTTACACCAAGACTTTCTCCACTGTGATCCATGGCCAGCCCCTCTGAGAATCACTTTGTGTGCAAATTTGAACTGGATGGGATGTGATAGGTCAAGCCTACAGTGGTTTGGGAGGCCAAGGCAGGAGGATCATTTGAGACCAGCCATCTCTATAAAAAAAAAAAAAAAATTAGCCAGGTGGTGGCATGCACCTGTAAACTCAGCTATTCAGGAAGCTGGGGCAGGAATCCAGGAGTTCAAGGCTGAAATGAGCTATGATTAGGCCAACACTGTCCTCCCTCTGGGGCAACAGAGACATTATCTCTAAAAAGGGATTTTTAAAAAAATTCAGATTTGTATATGTCACTTTAGATTTTCTGAAACACAATCTCACTGTCACAGCTACCTGCCAGTTTCTCTACTCTTTGGAGCAGCAATTCTCCAACTTGATAGCACCTGGAATCACCTAAAGAGCTTGAAAATGTTATCATGCCTAGATTCATCTCCAGAGAGTCTGCATAGACTGGTCTCTGATGTGGCCAGGGTATTCCAAAGCTCCCTAAGTGTTCTTAATATATACATAGCATTAAGAACCCCTGCTCTGAGACTCCTTCAACTTTGGAAGGAAAGTCTGATTATGTCAATGTCAACTTCCCTTCTTTGTCTTAAGTCATGGGGCTCCCTGAAAGAAATATAGCTGAACCTTCAGAGTTGGCCACTGCCCTACACTGACCACCTCCTTAAGTTGACCTAATTTTCATAGACCAGATGTGAACCACATGTATGTATTGGTACAGCAGGCCTAGTGCCTTATGTTGACCACCTCCATATGTTGACCAGTTTGTTACAGTCCCTTGGTGGTCACTTTACAGAGGTTCTACTGCAGTTAATGTGCAAATACTGTGGGAAATACTTCATTTCTCACTCTTAGAAGGAGGAGACGTGAGTCTGTTTTCCAGAAAATTTTCCCCAATATTGAAATGCTTTGTCTTCAGGGCTCACTCAACTTCACATCTCACTGAGGTCCTACAAGTGCCATCGAGAGTGACCAGTCTTAGAGCACAGCCTGCTCCTCAATGCACTCCAGGCTTGTGGCCTCTGGACTACATTTGCACACAAGGTGGAAATAAGTAGGAGCACTTTGGGAGTGTTGGTAAAAATTCTTCTTTTTTTTGTAGAGACGGAGTCTCACTTTATCGCCCCTGGTAGAGTCCTGTGGCATCACACCTCACAGCAACCTCCAGCTCTTGGGCTTAAGCGAATCTCTTGCTTTAGTCTCTCAAGTAGCTGGGACTATAGGCGCCTGCCACAAAGCCTGGCTATCTTTTTGTTGCAGTTTGGCCGGGCTGGGTTTGAACCTGCCACCTTGGTATATGGGGCCAGTGCCCTACCCACTGAGCCACAGGTACCTCCCCAAAATTCTTAACTCTTGCTCTCTTTCCTCTGCTTTCCTCAAAAACTTAAGATGATAAATTGGTTCCTGCCTCCTTTCCCATCTCCCATCTTGGAAACACTTTTCTTCTCATTCCCTCTCTACCTGGTGAAGTTTTACTCATTCTTAAAATTTAGATCTCTGTCATCTTGTTGTGTCACTCTCTCCAACAGCCCTTCCTCTAAATAGAATGAATGGATTATTTTTACAAGATGCTTACTCAGCGCCTTGAACCTGTTTTAATGGCATCTTTTGTCAAATTGCATGGTAGGTAGGTAGCTATTTCACAGTTGTAGTCTCTGGCTTGTGAACTGTTGCTTTCAAAATTGGGCACAGATCAGTTCGACAAACATGTAACGAGTGGCCACAAGTACCAGGCCTTGGGCTAAGCAAGATAAAAATGAACCATATTTTCTTTGCCCTCTAGGAGCTCACATTGTCGTGGGAAAGATAAACAAACCATTACATTATCCCTGGATAGATGTTAAAAAATACAGATATAAAGGCTAGGCGAAATTCTAAGTACGTGCAGGGGTATCACAGAAGGCTTTACAAAATTAGGACTTAACAGATAAAAAATTTGAAAAGAGTTTTAAATTCCATAGTTGGGGCTAAGTGAAGTGGCTCTCTGTAATCTCAGCACTTGGGAGGCTGAGGGGCTTGAGGCCAGGAGTTTGAGACCATCTTGGGCAACATAGCAAGACCCTGTCTTTACAAAAAATAAAAAAATTAGCTGGGCATAGTGGTGTGTGCCTCTGGGCCCAGCTCCCTTAGGAGGCTGAGGTGGGAGAATTGCTTGAGCCTAGGAGATGAGGTCATGCCATTGTACCCCATCCAGCCTGGATGACAGTTTTTTGTAAACTTGAAAAAATAAATTCCATTGTTGAAGAATTACAGGAAGAGTATATTCTAGGCTGGGGGATAGCATATGCAAAAGTAACTGAAGCATGGACGTTTATAACACGTTTAGGGAAATACTGTGTAGAAAGAAAAGGCTGTTGTTTAAGATGGGCATACTTCATTCCTGGATGCTGGAATCATCCTCGATTGTTACAGGAAGCTGGACTATTTGGGCAAACAGCTAACCTTCATCAAAATACTTTCTTAATATATTAATGCAGTTGGAGATAATATTCTGGCTAAGGCTAACTCTTGGCTTCTTGGAGAATGGTTATTCTCGTGATATTATAAGTGTGCAAAACCCCTTTTAATTTTCTGCTATTTAAAAAATACTGCACACATTTCAGGGATTATTTCAAAGCACAAATTTCAAGGTGCGGAGGGATAAAAATAGTCTATTTGAGTCCATTCGACTTGGGTTGAAACTTAGTCTCTATGATTGATTAATTCAGCAGCAAAGTTACTGGCTTTGTCTGAGTTTTAATTTCTTTGTCAAGTGAGGATCAAAAATAGATAACTCATGTGGTTGTAGGGATGATTAAAGCAGACAATGCACGTAAAGCATTTGGCAAAGTGTTTGGCACATAAAAAGAACTCAGTACAGTTTGGTACTACACACCTCCAAAAATTAAAAAAGAAGAAGAAGAAGAACAGGTTGGTCCCAGGCCAGAGAGAAAATGCCTGAAGGAATTTTGGAGTTGATATCAGCAGCTTGCTCCTTTGATCTGGAGAGCATTATCACAGCATCATTCCATAACTTGCTGAGCTTGTCCCAAGGAGCTGAAGAGTTAATGTTCAACCTCAATTCTCTCCCAGTTTCCATTCAGGCTACTTGAGTGCAGAGCTTTCTGTGTTCAAGGTGAGCAGCATTTGCTGCCCTCATCCTTCTGTGCTAACCGCCCGCCCGAGGCTGCTGCCAGGAGCAACCTCACGACTTCTCTCCACACAAGGCCTCCTGGAGAAGAGAACGAAGGTGGTTTCATCTGCAGCTCAGTAAATATCTCAGGGTTGGGCAGAGAGCAAGGACTTGTCAGATGAAAGAGGAAGAGCTTTCTGATTTGTGTCTGGCTCCCCAAACCCGGAGCAATCTGTTCCTGTTTAAAACAAAAAGCAAAACATGTTTCCTCAAACTGGTTTAAGAGAATAGTGATGACTAAGGCAGTCAGTATATTTAATTCAGCTGTCACAGGAATCATGAATTCCTGAATTTCTTGTTAATTCTCCTTCTATATTTTTGACAATACTGCGGTTTTCTTCCTAGGTACTCCTGAAAAGAAATTTGGTTTTGGATATTATATTAACCAGAGGGGCAAGTTCTCAGTTCTGAAAACATTCCTTGTTCAAAAAGATTAGAAAGGTTTATTGAGAAGAACATAGATCTAAAAATGGTTATAAGCAAGTTAAATTAATAAAGGGACAAATGGCAATTACGTTAATTTGTTCAATTAATAATTAGGCACCTATTTTGTAGCAGAGACTATAGGTATAGTTCTGGGTAAACAAAAGTGAATGAGATTTACCTGTCATGTTTCTTAGCAGCCTGGGGGGCTGCAGACAAGTAAACACATCCTTACAAAACAATGTATTAAAGGCCCTGATGGTGGACCTTTAAGGTGATATGAAGAGGATTCAGAGACCCAAAGGATGAGCAGAATTTAGCCAGATGCAGAGTTGTGGGTGGAGAGTGTTCTAAGCAGAAGGAACACTGTATCTTAAGGCTTAGAAAGAAGAGTGGACTGTATTTAAGGAACTAAACTCACATTATTATGTCTGGATTACAAATTTAACCAGTGGAATGGCTGGAGATGAGAATAACAAGATGCCCATTATCTTCCTTTCAGCAGTTTGGTGTTGGTAAAATGTGGATTTAAGATTGAGGGGGATGTAAGACTCCTTGTAAATTTTGGGCCCAAGCCATGTGTGCAATGGAATCTTGCCAGAGAGATGTGTAACATGGTTCTTTTTTCCCATTTTGCTTGTTTCATGTGTGAATAGCTTCCGAAGGAAACTCAGGAGATGTTTGGTGAAAGTAGACTTAGATGTTCCTCAGTCACTTAACTCAATATCACAGTCTCATTTCAAGTTTAACAACAGGGATATTGGCAGGTGAAATCCAGTATTTGATGTATTAACTAATAAATGGAAGATGAAGGAGATTATGAGGGAATGGGTCCTAGGTACAAGGGCTTGCTGAGTACTTAGCCACTGATTGTAACTCTCAATTACCTTTGACTTGTCTTTATAAGTCAAAGACATGAGAAGGCAAGAAAATACCAGAAGAATAGATCCACAAGTGATGAGTTAACTCAAATGCTCATCAGAATCACTGGGGGTGAGGCTGTTTTAATACTTACCACCTTAAAAATACAACTATGTGCTTGTTTTCATTAAAAATATAGTTTGGTATTCTTCTAGAGTATTCATCAACAATCATCTTAAAAGCAGTCATGAAATCAGAGAACTGAAAAGAATGTTAGACATTGTTTGGTCTAATACTTTTATTTTACAGATGAAGAAATGTGCAGTGGTGCCTCTGGTTTGCAGCCTCAGACTCTCACACCCCCCATTCCCTCTGTCAGGAATATTCTCTCCACCTTTGCTTCCCTTGTTGCACCATCATTAAGCACTTTATTCAATAATTATTCCATTCTAACTGAAATAGCTTCTGACCAAATTCTCTTAATTACCTTACCTGTTTTATTTTCTGTATTCTATATATATTTTCTAAAATATTTTGTTTTCTTATTTAGTGACTGACTCACTAGAATTTAAATAAGGATTTTTCTTTTCTTTTCTTTTCTTTTCCTTTGAGACTGAATCTCACTCTGTTCCTCAGGCTGGAGTGATGTGGCATGACAGCTCACAGCAACCTCAAACTCATGGGCACAAACAATCCTGTTGCTTCAGCCTCCTGGGTAGCTAAGACTACAGGCACCTGCCAGGACGCCAGACAGAAATAGAATGTGGGTCTCTAAGTCATTGATTTTTCTATTACTCCCATGCTTCTCAAATTTCAATGTGCATACAGACCACCTGGAGATTTGTTAAAATGCCAATTCTTATCAAGAACGTCTATGGTTCTGAGATACAGCGTTTTTCTAAAGGTCTTAGTTGTTATCAACAAGTCAGGTCCCTGAACGGCGTCTTAAACTCCCTACTAGAGCTGTGGACATGAAGTAAAAGGTAACTAAGCTTTGCCAGGAACACGTTTATAGTCTATATAAGTACGAATGCTTTAATCTCAAATTTTGTTATTATTGTTAAACAAGAAGCTGGGAGGCAAGCTGTGTTTCTTCAACATTTCATTACGAAAATTTTCCAGCATAAAAAAATGAAAAGATGTTTGTAGTGAATGTACTACCTTGTCTGCACCATTAATAGTCACTATTCTTACTTTCACATTTCCATGTGAGTATTTTCTTTCCACGCAGCTCAATCTGTATTACAGTTTGATGGATGTCAAACGAGTCACAACAAGCAGTGCATTCTTTCCAAAATACTCCTCAGCTGCACTTAAAACAAATGACTCTTCCTAGTTGATGACCAACTGGGGAGGCGATTCAAGAGGCTTATTTATGAAGCTGGCCCCATGTCTCTTCTCTTACCCATTTTCTCCCTCTTGGCCTTTTCCTCCCAGAGCACACTGAGCGAGAGCTCTAATATGTGTATATTAGACATATTCCACATCTTTTGAAGGCTTTCCACAATGATTTTAAGCCCAAACCAAGTTTGCCTTTGGGAATAATTTAAATTATTCTATAAAATGATCGAATAGATAAAAACAATTTATTTTTGGTGTCTGGCTTTTATTTATTTATTTATTTTTCGAGACAGAGTCTCACTATGTCTCCCTCAGTAGAGTGCCATGGTGTCACAGCTCACAGCAACCTCAAACTCTTGGGCTTAAGCGATTCTCTTATTCTCTTGCCTCAGCCTCCCAAGTAGCTGGGACTACAGGCACCTGCCCCAATGCCCGGCTATTTTTTGGTTGAAGATGTCATTGTCGTTTGGTGGGCCCAGGCTGGGTTGGAACCTGCCAGCTCTGGTGTATGTGGCTGGTGCCCTAGCCACTGAGCTATAGGCACCGAGCCAAGATATTATTTCTTATGTCCTCCCCAGCTTTACTGATTTAGAAACTACACAATATATACAAAATAATTCTTAGGAGAAAGAGCCATTGAAGAACATTTCTCTGTCCTTTTCTCAGCATTATCAGCAATTTCTTTCCTCCCTCACGGCAGAGTAAGTAGCAGATCGCTGTAATACAGGGTACCAGTGTGTATTGAGGGAAGGATTGAAGGGTGGCTGAAAGAGCGTCCAGTCCAAAGGGGAGACAAGGAGCTCTGGAGAGCTGACCGAATCCAGACCAGGAACTCCTGATACTTACTAACCTTTGTGTCAGGAGCCCTACCAGCAGCTGCAAGTCTTAAAGAGCTCATGGGGGAAGGAAGGTAAGTCCTGGTTAAGTGAGACTGGCCACAGCCCTGGCTGCCTGGAGCCTCCTTCTGCTGTCTACTTGTTCTCTAGCAAAGCTCAATAAATAGATACCAGAAGGTTCTGGTGCTCTGTGGGGCCCAGTAGATGGCCAGGGTGCTCCACCTACTACTAGCTGATTAGGCCAAGTAGGCAATAGTTAACTGTGGGAAAGGTGAAGGAG
>CAUYQV010029886.1:0-51245 GCA_963574575.1 Galagoides demidoff | reverse complement strand
TATTCACTTACAGCAACACAAGACAGACCAAGACACTACGGACTGAGGAAGACTCGTGAATAAGGAGCTTTGCACAAAGCCACTTCTGCAGAGAGAGGTGTGCGCTCAGACCCACTCCTTCTCAAAAACAGAATCAGCTCGAAGTGGCTCTTTTTTTTTTGAGACGGAGCCTCAAGCTATCCCCCTGGGTAGAGTGCCATGGCATCACAGCTCATAGCAGCCTCTAACTCCTGGGCTCAAGCGAGTCTCCTGCCTCCACCTCCCAAGTAGCTGGGACCACAGGCGCCCACCATAATGCCCGGCCATTTTTTGGTTGCAGCCATCATTGTTGTTTGGCGGGCCCGGGCTGGGGATTGGAACCCACCACCTTAGGTGTACGTGGCTGGCGCCTTAGCCGATTGAGCCACAGACGCCGAGCCCGAAGTGGCTCTTAAAACCATTTTTCAACTTCACAAATGTCTTAGACCACGGACACCCAGAGAAGCACTGCTTGTTGGAAAAGGGCTGGACTCCCGACGGGACATTTCCTCCAAGATTTTTGGAATTCCACCTTCAGAGATGTCTCCAGAGAATTTATGAATTGCATATAAGCCAGCTTAAACCGCAGCTCCCTTGGGACTCAAATGTCATTTCCTGGCTTATTCATTCACTAGTTGTTTCTAACTAGAAAAATCTATCCTAAAAGGGGCAAAAATCTGCTACCAATAAACGTATTCATTTGAACAGGCCTCTCTTTCTGAGATCAGTTCCAAAAGAGCTCAAACCATCCAAAATGAGGACCCTACTGCTGGAATCAATGTAGATGTATTTCCTATATATAGGAAGGCTTGCTACTTTTCTGGAGGCGTTCTGTTCTACTTCAAATAATTTAATCATCTTGTTCGGATTCAGTGACCTGTAGGACAGGTTCTGATATTGAGTCATCCTCGCCATAAGAGAACAATTTGAAAGCTCTCACCTCAAAACTACATAGTCTCGGGCAGGGTGGGGAGCCATGCTGTTCTGCACATACTGGTAAATTTCGGTTTGACTGTCCAGAATTTCAATCACTTTTGAATCCAACAGGTCTGCGTCCCAGAGGTGCTGTTCTTTTAGTAGGCGCTTTAAGATTTCTTCGGGTGTAGCAGGGACTTCAATGGTCGACCTCCAAAGCCTTAATGGGGGTCCTTCGCTCAACTGAAAAGGAGGACATATTTTCCAGTGCTGAGACAACCCATATTCACCCAGACTTCGAAGGCAAATTGCTAATTGGGGACGAAGTTGTGTGTTCAAAGTCTAAAGAATCCATCTATGACTTTACTAGGCTGCTGTCCCCAAATATATTTAAGAGCGAGCCAGAAAGTGTACAAAGTAGCTGTGGGTCAGTTCTACTCAAAATGATTGCATTTGTTTCTCTGAGACCCGCATCAGAGTGAATGTAATAAAGTTAGATCATCCATTTGCATCCTCAAACCTGTGTGGTCATCCAACCTGCCCTCACTGTTATTTTCAAGGTGAGATAAGATAGTATCAACAAATACCTCCCGCAGACCTATATGGCTGAGCTCTGCCTTGGAGGGATTTTCCAGCCCTAGCAAGTGAATCCCTGCCTCAAGCTCACTGCTCACTTTTAAGGGACAAGAGTAGAGGAACAAAGAGCAGACAAGAGGGCAAGGGCATTCTGACTAAATTATGGAAAAATCTTAGCATGTCATAAAATACCCCAGAGCTCAATACCAACAGTAAAACATTCTGGGGAACTCTAGTGTGATTCTGTGGAACCCAAAGGATTTCATTAGACATACTCTGAAATCTTCTTACTAACGTGTTAGACCAGATCAGTGCTATTCTTCATCTGACTGGTTTCTGCTCTTACCCGGTGAGTCTGAACCACCTGCTTGCCCAAGCGCTGCAGGGGTCTGGGCTACAGATCCCCATGGGGATTACAGCTGGCAAAAGAAGTTATCTCTGACAAACCCAAACTTGATCTCTGACCACTGGAACTGGCTGACAGTTGGGAGAAGACTTACCTTCTTATAGGACAGCTCAGCCTGCTCAGAAGTAGAGTAGCTGACCCAGCCTTTAAACTTTTCCTTCACCTCTTTGAACAGGCCGTCCACACAGTCCTGGAGGAAGTGCTGGTAGTCAGTGGACTCGTGATTACCCAGGCGGCCCAAGGCCTCCAGGGTGAGGGGCTTCAGCTCTTGTTCAGTATAGGAATTACGGCAGCGGCTCATTTCGTCAGGAACCTGTGTGGAACACGAGGGACACAGGGGAAGTGAGTCCACCTGTCTGTATCACCAGGGGAGGAGGCAGGGCAGAACCAATGGCCTGGATCCAGACAGGAGGTGAGTCTGCCTGTCTGTATCACCAGTGGAGTGGGCAGGGCAGAAACAATGGCCTGGATCCACAGAGAAGGTAAGTCCACCTGTCTATCACCAGGGGAGGAGGCAAGGCAGAAATAATGGCCTGGATCCAGGCAGGGCACACTCTTCCCAGACAATGAAGTGCATCCCTGCTGATTGTGAGGTTATAAACAGACCACCTCCATAAATGTATCACTTTTGGTAGTTAGCATAGGGGACTAATAAGTTACATTAATTAAACAAGATTCTCAGATGCAAAGTTTTAGTTCCAGGCCATTTGCTGCTTTTTAAAGGAATATTCTAAAGTTGGGGATTTCATTAAACATCAACTCAAACAAGCTTATACGTTATCATATATAAATAAGACCTTCTCAGGCTGGGGATATAATTTCTAGCTGTGGAAAAGATCTTTTGGTTAAAACATGAAGAAGTATCAAGCCTAAGATTTTGTACCTGTTCACATCATCCTTAACAAAGGACCCAACCTTCCCAAATCCTTACCTGGAAAAGCTTCTTGCACTCAGCAATCATATGGGCCAGCCCTTGAGTGGCAGCTAGGTTTTCGTTCAAATCCTTCTGATCTGGTTTGCCCAAACTTTGTTTTCTTTGCATTACCCTAGGTAGAAGAAACGCAGGAAAGAAAGAATCCAAATATTTATATACTTTCAATCCACGTATTATCCAAAGAAGACAAAGGAGGGGAAAAAAAAACATTTTTCTGGAGCCTACTTGTTAAGTGGTTAAAGAGAGCTTTTAATTTGGTCACCTGTGGTTCTCAGAGTTTTATCAACAACACAAAGAAACATTAAAGAGATCTGTTAACATAACGAAATCCAGGTGATGTAAAGACATTTGGTTCAGTAGGTTTCTAACTTAAACAGGGCAGCTTGTAAGGTCTATGTAGGCATGGTGGGGAGGAAGAGGCAGCTTTGGAAGGGTGTGGGGTGGGAATCAGTGGAACATGGGGCAAAAAGTGCCCCTATACTTAACTGTTTAAATATACAGGGTCACCTCCTGGAGGTGAGATACAGTTTCTTAGAGGTTTTGTCTTAATCTTATCTAATCTCCCACTTCTACTCATCTCTAGCTGTCTATCCCACTGCCACTGGAATGCCCCAATAGAAGCTTTCAGAACTACAACAGAACCTTTATAAGTCGGCCACCCGAGGGACCGTAACAAAGTGGTCACTATGTGCAGGTGGTCAACATAAGGAAGTAGGCCTACTCTACTGAGACGTACATGGGGTGCATGTCTGTCTGTGAAAATCAGGTCAACCTAAGGAAGTGGTCAGTGTAGGGAGGTGGTCAACTATGGAGGTTCTAATGTAGTTAAAAAGATATTTAAACATTATGTGGCTTTCAGAAGTAAAGCTAACTTCAACCAGCCCAGGTAGGTCCCACGGCTCTAGCTAAGAGATAACATGTACCATTAAAGCTCCTTTAGGGCTGAGGAAAAGGATAAGCCAGATGGACTTAGCCCAGGCAGGTTAAGACCAGTTAGTGCCCACGTTCTCTCTCTCTCTCTTTTTTTTTTGCAGTTATTGGCCGGGGCTGGGTTTGAACCCGCCACCAGCGGCATATGGGGTCAGCACCCTACTCCTTGAGCCACAGGCACCGCCCAGTGCCGACTTTCTCATACGTTCCCCTAGAAGGGCTTTATATGAGATAGTCAGAAAAGTAGGAAGCTTGAACTTCCTGCCACCTCTTCCCGCCAGATATAGGCACGTTGCTTATTCAATTAACTTCCCCTAAGCCTTCCTTTCCTCCTATGTCAAAAAGATGCTCACAGTGCCTTCATCTCCTGTAACTGCCTGGGGAATTATTATTATTATTAGTTGAGACAGAGTCTCACTCTATGCCCTGAGTAGAGTGCTGTGGTGTCGGAGCTCACAGCGACCTCAAACTCTAGGGCTCAAGTGATCCTCTTGCCTCAGCTTCCCAAGTGGCTGGGACTACAGGTGCCCACCACAACGCCCGGCTAGCTTTTCTATTTTCAGTAGAGATGGGGTCTTGCGCATGTGCCTGCTGGTCTTAAACGCCTGACGCCACGTGACCCCCCCCCCTCTGCCCCCCCCCCCCCCCCCCCCCCCGCCCCAGAGTGCTAGGACTGATTACAGGTGTGAGCCACTGAGCCCAGGCCTGTCTTGGGAGTGAAACGAGATAATGAATGAAAGGGCATCACTCTGTGCCTGTTACAGAATAAGTGCTTAGTAATTATCAGCTTTTGTTTTTTTCAGATTTCTTGTTTTTCTCCACAGCCACTCAATCTTATCACTAGGTGTATATTGTAGGCAGGAGTTTTGCAAACAACTGGCTTCAGCCAGACCCCGAATAGAATCACCTCTAAGGCTCAACACGATTCTTGGTTCTTTTAGGCTATATCCTTTCAACGTCTCGCCCGGGCCCAGAGTTGGGCTTTACTGACCATGCAGAGTTCAAGGTGGCAGGAGTCTTATTCTCCATCCAGTTTTTGAGGCCAGTAACTTGCATGACTCTCTGCTGGCAGCGGGTCCGATGCTTTACCAGACTTGCCTCAAGAGTAAATACTTGCCAGGCAAAGCAGGGATCCAAAACTTGCTCTCTCACGACTCTGGTTGTTATCAGATTGTCTAGAAAGTCGCTGCCCTGGGGCTGAGAGGAGAGGCAGAGGTGTGGTGGAGGTGTGTGGGCTGTGTGTGAAGGTGGTCTAACTCCTTTCCTGCTTGGTTCAGGTAAGAATCCAACAAAATCACAGGCCCTTGTCTGGGGGAACAGAGCCCGGTGTGCACCGCCCAACCGACCTGTACCTGGGGGAGGAATTCTCTCTCTTCAGGGTGTTGAGATGGAACAGCGAGGGCGCCAAGCACACGGCCAGGTTGGTGGGCGTCATCTGGTTTTCTTTCACAGCTGCTGTGACATCGCTCAAGAAATAAAGAAGCGTCTGGAGAACCTCCCGGTTGTCGTCAGGTAGCAGCATCACAGCGGCCTTGATGGCCTGGAGGCGCTGGTCCTTGGGCACATCTGCGGGACACCAGAATTTCCCCCGTCAACCTGGTGATTTTCCACACCCATCGCAAGGAAACGTCCCAAAGCAAATATCAGCATCTAATACCTCCGCCCAGTACTGAAGGGGCACTTGCAGAAAACGTACTAACTAGAGGTTAGAATGGAAAAAGTTATGAATGGCCATCGGCATCACTGCCCTCAAGTATTTCCTGCCTCATGGAGGAGTTAAAAAATTTTAAACACCCACAATACCAAAACATTCTTAAATCTACCTCGGAGTTCAGCTCCTGAGGAGGCCTTTTCTTTTGGCTTACAGAATAGCTTTTTTTCTTTCCTGAGCACTTTTTCAAAAAATTGGCAGTTTCCCAATCTCAATTACTGCAAACATTATACACCCTTGATACTTCTGTCTTGTACCCATGGAGAATCTTATTCACACTATGTTCCAGAGGTTAAGAACTGAACACTCTTTGCCTCAACTATAAAAATGTATAGTGTGTTGGAGAACTTTCCCAAGTTTAACTGATTTGCTCATTCTTGAAATGCCCAAAGTCAAGTTGCTAAAATATTCCACCAAATTAAACAAGAGGCATACTGAACTAGTAATTTCTTAAGTCTTTTGAAGGTATGGAGAGGCTGTGATAAAATTGCATACAGAGATGTGAAAATACAAATGCAAATAAACCCGTACTACAATCCACACGTAGGAAACTTGACCTCCAGGTCTCCCTTACTGGACACATGTTTTAAAAAGCATGTGGTGGAAAAAATCAAGTCACTCAAACCCAGCTCCATAGGACAACCTGATTAAACAGCTCCATGGTTACAGTACATAACAAATACCTTGGCAGGGAAAATGTGACCTGTGTTTTCATAAAATATGAAAGGATGAAACAACTAATGAAATAATCCAGACCAGCTCCATTTCTCATAAAATAAAGTCCAATACGCCAGTTCTAAAGACAGTTTGAACGCTAAGAGAGGCTGCTGCTTTTAAATTACATGGCTGTAATACCACGCCGAGCCAAAAAAAACACAAGGCTGTGAAAGCTACAATCCTCATCTTGATCATTCATTTAGACAACTGTTTGCTTTAAGCTGTACATAAAAGTGAGAGGGGCATGGCTATTGTTTTCCCAAGTATTTCTGGCAGAGACTGGGATGAATAACAGAAAGAGATTATTTATTCATTTTCTAGCAAGATAGAACACACAGACACCTGTGAAATTTTAAGCAGAACAGCCGTGCTAGAGAGAGGTCGGGAAGCAACTGAAATTTCTGCAGACAAGGTGGAAAGAGAGATCTTGGTGTCTAATCTTTACCCGAGCATCTCAGCTAACACTGTTCTAGGAGCAAATGAAAGGATGAACTAGATCAGGATGTAGAAATGAACAACTGCTCCAGTCCTTACCGACTGGAAGTTTATATTCACAACATAAGTAGACAGAACCACCTGTCCCAAGGAGGTAGGGAAGAAATTGGTGACACGTGTTTCCCGGAGGGGACCCAGCACCTAGGTCCTCTTGTCAAGAGAAGGACATCAAAGGAACCGAAGCATTAGCTGTTCCCACTTCCTCCCAGCACCGCCAGTCCTAAGATCAGAGGACACTCACACTGGTAGATCTGCAGAAAGGTCTCCGAGAGTTTGTTGGTCATGAGCGGCTCCGGCAGGTCTCGGAAGTACTGCTTCAGCATGTCTGCCACGTCGTAAGCAGACTGTCCCTCGTAGTTGACGCAGTCTAGGGCACCTTCATTCATCTGGCGCAGAGCCTGAATCCGGGATTTGACCCCCGATTTTCTGAAGAGCCCAACCTTGTTGGAAGAGAAACATTCCATTAAGTGTCAGGAGCACTGAGACGGAAGCAGCATCTTCAGAACAAAGGCAGCTGAGGCACTGGGTGTGGCGGTGGCCCTCACCTGGTCCAGACAGTGGTTCCGGAGGTAACGCATGGCCTGCAGGATGCTCTGGGGTAGGGGCTGCCCCGTGCGCTGCACGTTGACGGTCAGAGGCACCCCAAACACGTGCCGGTCTTTGTAGTCTGGAACCTTGATCCTTTTCATGAACTTGGGCACAGCCCTGTTTAAAAAACAAGGTGGGGGTAGGAGTGAGGTAGGTTAACTTGTCCCTCTATACCTGTCTTTTTTTTTTTTTTAAATTAAATCATCGCTGTGTACATTAATGCAGTCCTGGGGCACGGTGTGCTGGTTTTATATACAATTTGAAATATTTTCATCAAACTGGTTAACACAGCCTTCACGGAATTTTCTTAGTTACTGTGTTCAGACATTTATATTCTACATTTAGGAAGTTTCACACGTACCCTTGTAAGATGCACCCTGGGTTCTATACCTGTCTTATAGCTGCAGGGGAAGCCTGTGGGCTCTCGAGCGCTAATAGCTTAGCAATTTACATGTAAATTAGACAGAAGGACAAATTTAGTTCAGTAGTACCAGACACATTTCAAGGGCTCCCTCCTCATCATTTGCCGCCAGTAGCTACTGTACTGGACTGTGCTCATATATAACATTCCCATCGCCCAGACTGGTCTGTTGGACGGTGCTATTCTAGACTGTCTAAGAGTTGGGGTTGCGTGGCCCAGACACATCTCCTCAGTTGGGAGTAGTCCTTCTACTGTTGACCTTGAGAGTTGGTGTCTACCGTCTTAGGGAGCTCATAAATAAACTTCCTCACAAAAGGGCAGAAGTCAACATTTACTATGAGTGTGAAAAAGAAGCTCCTATTTCTCTTGAAAAAGGGAAAGAATCTCTTGAGTTCTTGATGAGCTCCAAAGTATTTAAGGCAAGTGTTCAGTGGACGCTGGATGGAAAAACAGCAAACACACGAGGTTAGTCTAACACAGGGAGAAGCAACTCCAGAGCTCCACGGTGCGCGGTGAATGACCAAAGTCAAAATAAACTGTCCTGATGCTCCTGGAGAATATAACATCTTTGGGTTTCTAAGGGAGGATGGAAGAGGCACAGGGGGAGGTTTGTGAGCCTCTCCCAGCCTTCCCCAGTCCTGAAACCCCGTCTGCCCCCTCCCCCGTCCCCAGCAGTATAAGCACCAGCAGGAAACTGATGTCATACGTTTAGGCTGTCAAGTAGAAATTTCAGCTCTCCAAATGACCTCTCTCAATGGGACAAGAAAGGGCAAGGCCAAACAGGAAAAGAACTTTATGTAGAATTTCTCCGTGTTCCCCGGATCCCACAATGCGAGGCTTTCACATTGGGTCTCGTCTCACTGGAAATACTGACCAGAACTCAAGAAGTTATTATGGACTTTTGAGATTTTTGAGGGTTTGGTGGCAAGGAGGGGGCGGGGGGAGTTCAGAAAGGAGAATCTAAAATATGCAGTTTTAAATAGCCAGCAGGGAAAATATTACTCCAAGGACAGAGGATCTCTGCAGAGCGTGGCCGCTTTTGAGCGCTTACCAACAGCCACGGCACGGTACTGTTTATAGCTCCAGAAAAGGTAGAAAGCTAAGCGGGGAGCCCAGCGTGTAGCTGCACACAGTTAAGTGTATGGTATCACGGCTGTGAGTGTGCATAATACTTGCTTTGTCGGGGGAGAAAGGCCCGGCAGCGGAATGTGGAAAGAACACATTACGATTCCCACCGAGAATCTGAAGCATGTGAGGATAAACCGGTCAATACTTATTTCTGTCATTCAGAACAAACAACTTCTGTATTTAGCAAGGCTCACATAATAACAGCCTTTGAACAGGAGGTGCTTTGATGCTGCAGTTAAACTCACTGAGTCCTAGGCCAGGAGGAGCGGCAGAGGGAAGCAACAGTTACGTCGCTCAAGTAACTGGGGTTTGCCACACGAATGGGCTGCTTCTCCGTTTGTGTCAAACACAGTAGTTGTGCAATGGGGTAATAAAAGACTTAGATGACTTTAAAGATGGAAGGCCACCCAGATGATACTGCAGAATGCACTCAGATGTCAATCTAAAGACATTTTTCTGCTGTGTACAAATAGCAGAAAAATTAAGAGGCTTACGGATTTTAGGTCACACTCACTACTCATCTTGGTTAACATTCTATGTGCCGTACTATACACCAAGGGCTATAGTTTTAAAAATAATTAGGAACAATTCACCTAGTACGTTTTACCTTAATTGATATCTATCTATCTATATTTAGATATATATTAATATATATCAATTTATATATAAATATGTTATATTATACATATTATTATATTATATATTATATATCACTATATCAATATATTTTTAATATATATCAATATATATCAATTTTTTAATATATGTATCTATATCTATCTATCTATCTATCTATATATATATATATTTTTTTTTTTTTGCAATTTTTGGCCAGGGCTGGGTTTGAACTCACCACCTCTGGCATATGGGGCTGTGTCCTACTCCTCTGAGCCATAGGCACCGCCCCAATCATTATTGATATTTTAGTCTATATCTCAGTGGAGTGAATTCCTTACATATACTATTCCATTTGAGTGTCTTTACTGGGAAACAAACAAACCATAAACCCCTTTGCACAGGTAGGTCTCTGAGTGATTCTGCAAGTACTTGCATCCAAAATGATTTCTACAAATGTGCATCAGTGGGATTATAAGGCCCCATACTGCACAGCAGGCATTTTGGAGATGGTCTCATAACATCTTCACATCTTTCTTTCTCCCTTCCATAAACACAAAGTGGTACTGCACATATATTTACCTGCCGCGGGGAAGGAGGTGCCTATACCATGCCATGTCAAGAGCAATGCATTCTCAGGGTGGCTCCTGTGGCTCAGGAGGGTGGGGTGCCGGCTCCATATGCCGGAGTTGGCGGGTTCAAACCCAGCCCCAGCCAAAAAAAAAAGCAATGGATTCTCCTTTATACTGATAATTCCCGAAAACTGCCCTGGCTTTGGAGTGTCACACGGGGCCTGAGGAATGCTGAGGCCCATTGCAGTAGGATGACAGGCTCAAGATACCCATCAGCGACAGACCTGTCATATGCTGAGTGTGGGGACAGGCTCAAGGAGCTGACGGAAAATACCACTTTCAGTGACAGTTTAAACTCTCACCAGCTGAAGCCATGTTTGTTGGAAGGTGTGTATTTTTCCAGCAGGGCCGTTAACTTCAGGAGCGAGTACTTCTGCAGCAGGTTCATCTGGGCCACGGACTGGCAGTTTATCTGCAGCGACACGGAGTTCAGGCTGGGCCGATGAGAGCTCTGGAAACTGTGCCATCTCAGTCTGTGCCTGGGAGAGGAGAGGACCGGGACTGAGCACGAGGCTTGTAACAGGTGGACGTGAAATCAGCGATGACCTGCCCCCTGGCATCTTAGGTACAACCTGAGAGGACTCTATCCCTGTATCCCATCCATGTTCTTTCCCCTCCCCCTTAACACACAACATAAAGTTTAACATTTTAACCTTTTTTTCTTTTTTAAAGAGATAAAGTCTCACTCTGTAGCCCAGTCTGGAGTGCAGTGGTGTAATCACAGCTCACTGCTGCAGCAAAACTCCTGGGCTCAAGCCATCCGCCTGTCTCAGCTTCCTGAGTAGCTGGGACTGCTAGCCCACACCACCATTCCTGGCTTTCATTTTAAACATTTGCAAGCGTACGGTTCAGTGGCACTGAGTCCATTTACATTGTTTGTGCAACTATCACCAGCATCCATCTCCAGAATTTTTTCCACTCCTCCCCATCTGGAACCCTGTACCCATTTAGTAATGTCCATTCTTTTTGAATGCTGGCATTTCCTGGTCTGACACCTTCCTTAGGAATTCAAAAGGCTGGGAATTACCGGATTTAATCTCATTTCCTCCCATAGAACAAGCGGAAGCAGTTTCCTTCTCATCCTCTCTCCTCAAGTCTGGAGGGAGGAGAAAGGCTCTTACCTGGTGGACCTGGTGAGGGACGCCCCGACCCCAGAGTCCCTTCGTTCTGGGATGTCGGAGGGCTCTTCGGGTTCGTTCAGGGAGTTGCCTGTGCTGTCCAGGTCACTGGGGGTGGCGCGATCGTTGTCCACATCCAGGTGAATCTGTTTTGGAGAGGACGGGCACGGAGAGACTGAGTCCAGGGCTGAATCGGAGTCTCCCTCATCCGAAAACTTCTCCGACCACTGATTGACTATCCGTTGCATCCCTTTCACGTGGTAGAGGATGTCGTCCAGCTCTGGGAAGATGTCCTCATTCTCCAGGTCAGCCAGGTCACCCGAACTGGAATAGAGGATGGAGCCCGGCACGTTGTCGTAGATGCTGAGACGGCTGCTCACGGAGCTTGAGGAATTGCGCCTCTTGAGCTCCTTGGGGCTGTCGCCACTGTTTTCCCTCCTTAGGCTGATATGGCCGGAGCCGTGGAAGCTTCCCGTCCTCCAGTTCACTGAGCTGTTATTCCCTGAGGGGGAGAAATTGCCATTGGAGAGGGCCTTGGGGAAAGTGCCAGGCTTGTGATCTTCGGGGATGTAGAACACAGTGTCCTCTGGGTATCTTTCGCGGTTTTTAAAGTTCTGCTCCATCACGTTGTTAAACGTCGACTGATTGAAGGGATCGAAGCCCTCTAAATACATGCCCACCCGCTTGTTGCAGGCACTGAGGCTCCGGGTCCTGGTGACGGGGCTGGGTGTGCTGACGGCGCTGCTGGTCTCCGACTGGCTGCTGCTGCTGCTGGTCTGCGTGGAGTTGGAGACGCTCCTCTTTCGTACCATGGGGACGTTGATGCGGTTGCCATTGAGGGCGGAGATCTCCACGCAGTTCAGCTGCTTCAGCTTGTCCTCGTCCACCCCCTCATGCAGAATGGGTCCACTGATGACCAGCCCCAGCTTGGTGGGCGCTTTGTGCTTGCCGTGGTGTGAACCCTTGAGCTTCAGGCTCTCCATCCGTTTCAGCAGGCTGCGCGTCTTGGACTTGGCGTTTTTCTCATGGCCTTTCATGCTGAAGCTGAAGCTGGACAGTTCCTTGGGAGAGGGCAGGCTGCAGAAGGAGTCGTCATGGGCTGCAAAGTTGCTGGAGGAGCAGACGCTGGTGACCGAGTTAGTCCGGGGGGTGGTGGTGTCCTCGCTGGGGGGCATGTGGCTGGGGAGGCTGCTGGTGCTGCTAAGGCTGCGGACGGAGGATACCTCCTGGCACTCCACAAGGTCCATCAGCATGTCCCCGGGGCTCGCAGCATCCTTCGGGTGAGAATCACCTGGGGACCCAGGGATTGGGTCATCCTTTGGGGAAAAGACATCGAACTCTTCAAGCCGGGACCACCTCTTGCTGTCCCTCTGGAAAGTCCATTTGCCACTTATGGCACAAGGCTCGTCCTCATCTGAATCCTCACTCTGCAAGACAGAAATAAATTATTCACAGCCTGGGACCGGCAGCCAGCACGGAGTGGGCATGTGTGAGGGCCAGACGGTTCAGAACCCCACCATGATCCATTCCCCCTTACGCTGTCTTACTTTTTTTAATAACAAAGATGTATTTAAAAGAATTTAAGAGGAGAAAGCATGACCAAATGCTGCAAGCTAAATAAGAGTGATTTTATGGAAACTCCGGGATCTACAGGCTGTTCTT
Source organism: Galagoides demidoff (assembly GCA_963574575.1). Taxonomy (NCBI): domain Eukaryota; kingdom Metazoa; phylum Chordata; class Mammalia; order Primates; family Galagidae; genus Galagoides; species Galagoides demidoff. The sequence continues at coordinate 38,379 of CAUYQV010029886.1, read as the reverse complement.
TAATTGCTCACAGAGGAAACCTCTGAGATTGGTGAAAATTCCAGGCATGCTAAATATTTTGAACTGGAGTCAGCAACCGGTGGGACCGCCTCTGGATGGCCTCCAGTTTTGCTGTCTGCTGTTAGCACGTGTTTATATTACCCTTTGCAATTTAAAAGGTAGTTTTCAAATGCTAAGAGGAGTGGTAACTGAAATCTCTAGCTACTTTAAACATTCGTGAGATCTTCTAACGGCCTAATGGGGAATAAGGAGAGCCATCCGTGGCTTCAGTCCCCTCTGTATCCTCTTCCCTGTTCCTCATTTTCCCCTCCCCCACCAGACATGGGGGCTGGAGCCCAGGCCACAATGGTCCTGTGAAGTTTCAACCTGAGACCTGCTCCGGGCCATTTAACAAGGCTTCCCAAATACCCGGCCCGACAGCATATAACATTCCTAAACACCAATACATCTTTGCTGGTCATGCCTGATTTATGTACGGGACTCACAGATATGCTGTCACACGGACTACTGCGTCCCAGTCTTTTGGGTGGGGTATGAAAAGGCCCCTCTGAGTATGACACACATCTTTCCCACCCGTGTGGAAACTGTCTTATGACCCGAGTTTCACAGGGCAATGGGCAGACAGCGTGAAACGCTAACTTGCAGGACCCTTTTGCACAGCTCAGTGGGTGCTGAGGTCCTAGTTCATTTGTTTAAAAGGTTTAACTCCTCTAGAAGGCAACTTTTTGCAGGTCACGGACTCCAGGATAATTAAAATTTGCACTCTTGACAGTCAGAGAATGATGTCCTTTGACCAAACTTACCCCTGTTTACTCTAATTTGAGACATTCACTCCTAGCACTACACCCACCTCTTCTCCTAAGATCTCATAAAAAGGTCCTCGCAGAAGGACGTGAAGGAAACTTGTCCGCAGAAGAAAATACCACCCCGATTCACTTATGTGCCACCATTGGACTCAAATGTGTGGGACTTCCTGTCTTCTCCCCCCTCCCACTCCTTTCCTCCCTCCAAGACTCTTATGATTCTTCAATATTCCACCCACCAGCCTTCAGGCTCATCTCTACAATTTGAGAAGACCAAAAGGTTTGAAAAGAACTTTAGTTTTATTTTATCTAGGAAACGATGCAAAAATGCAGTGGGATTCCCTAAACCTCATCCCTTTATTATGCGATAGGCATTAGTTTATTAGGCAAAATAATAGATGATCTGTTCAGGTCAAAAACAGTAGACGGAATAATTAATTGGCCAGCTACATAAGTCTATACAGTCTTTGGTAAATTTGACCAGATGGTAACATCGAAAATACAGATGCTTGCAGAACTAGAAAATAAGGATCTGAGAAATAAAATCTACTACAAAATTCATCAGCCAGTTTTTGGTTCTCCCCTTTTCCACCCATCCCGGCTATATAATTTATATACTCACTCTTTTCCGATGAGGACTAATTTCGAGCTTCATCACCGCACATTTGTTTAAGGTATTTAGCCGCCTACAGAGCACAAAAAAAAAAAAAAAAAAAAAAGCCAACAACTCAAGGATGGGATTATTTTTTCAAATAATTAACCCACTTCATGCATTTTTCTTTGAACCTATTAATATCTGTAATCTAGAAAAGCATCAAAAAAAACTTCCTTAAAAGTAAGTAGTTTAAAAGTATATGACATTTTTTCACTTTAACCTTAATTTGCAGTAATTTTCAGTAAAATGGTGACTGCCAGCTGCCTCTAATTCCCCATGGAACAAACAATTCACAAAAAGTCATTCTCACTGAGAGCAATTATTCTTCAAAAAAACTGCAGGTTGAACATTAGGGTGCTGTACACACAGTGCCAAGAATTAAAGCCTGTGATGTATCCTTTCAATGAGACAGCAACAGCAACAAGGTCTGAAGGAGAGTTGTCTGCAAAATCAGCAGTATACTCTACCTTAAATCAAAATTCAAATAAAGGGCAGGGCCTGTGGCTCAAAGGAGTAGCGCGCTGGCCCCATATGCTGGAGGTGGCGGGTTCAAATCCAGCCCCAGACAAAAAAAAAAAAAAAACTGCAAAAAAAAATTCAAATAAAAAATAAGCTTCAGGGACCGCACCTGTGGCTCAAAGGAGTAAGGCACTGCCTCCATATGCCAGAGGTCGTGGGTTCAAACCCAGCCCCGGCCAAAAAAAAAAAAAATCTTCAGATAACGCTGATAGATAACAACCACGGGCAGCCTATTTAATATTTCAGAGAGTTATTATACACAGTGGAAATTAGAGCCCTCTCTAATACTCAATTAAACTTCACGTAAAGGACCAAATAACATTTGGTATAGTCACAGCAAGAGGACGACAATCATTGTAAAAATCTGTTTAGTGGGGTGGTGCCTGTGGCTCAGGGGAGTAGGGTGCCAGCTCCATATGCTGGAGGTGGCGGGTTCAAACCCAGCCCTGGCTAAAAACTGCAAAAAAAAAAAAAATCTGTTCAAGGATCACAGTCTTAGTGAGTTCCGAAATAAATATTTAGATCAGATTCTCCCTTGGAAGAGGAATAATGATTTTGACTTTGAATCCTTTTACCACCACCAAATGGTAATGTCAGTTTAAAATTACAGAAATAATTTAGTTTCGCTGAAAATGAAACACTGAAAAAAGAAACTCTTTAAATGTGCTGGACGAAATGGCAGGTGGAGCGTGAATGACAGCCCTTCAGGGCCCAGTTTTTCTAATGACATCCAGATGATCATCACCACTTGGGGAAGACTTCCCTGGAATGAACCTGTAATATGTCTGGTTGCTGTCTCCTACGGCTGATACCCCTCTGGTTGTCTAGTTTTTCCTAAAATTGCAAATTCTTAACCTTTTCATAGGATAAGAGCATTTAATGGACACAGGTGCAAACTGACCATGGGACCTCCACAAAGCCTTATCTTCCCGATCCTGTTCTAGTAGCTTCTTTAGCAACTTCAGTGCTCTGGGATAGAAAGTATGCTTGCCCGGCTGATAAACCTGCCTTTGATTTCATAGGTTATACAGTAGGCTGTTGACAGAATAAACAAAGATAGCCCAGAGCCTCTACGTCTCTTGATGGGGAGAGAACAACAAGAACAAAATAACTACGAAAAAGTCTGCAGACTTGAAAATGAGCGGACATATGCTCCCTTTCTTAAAGGCATCATGACTTCAATGACTTTCGCCTGCAGTGTTTTGGTTTTCAAATGTTTCCAAGATTTAAAGAATCTGCAATGGTTACAGCCAGTCTTAGGTCTGGGTCCCATTAATCAAACCTGTAATCAAATACCCACTTGACTTCATTTGGGCTTTAATGGTTGAGTGGTGTTTATAACCAAATTTACTAGGCATGGAGATCTATGAAGTGGGGGAGGGGTTGGGCCTCACAAACTCTGGATTTGAGTCAAACAAAAAAAGACTCAGGAGGCCAGTTTCATAAAGGTCAATGTTATCTTTTTATGTTGGTACTACCAAGCTAATGGTAGTATAATCCTGAAGCTGAGACTTTCTTCCTGGGGTTTGTGTGGTTTTCATTTGTCCCCTAGGACCTCCAAAGAATGCCCACTGCTGGGACTTCATCTACTTACAGAGAGACAGTCCTGACATTTAATCACAGTGGTAGGGAGACCAGCTGGGGGCCCACTTGGCTAGGCATGTCATATGTATGATTTTATCTTTATCTTCACAACCCCATGGTACAGATATTACAATTTAATTTTATAAGTGAGAAACTGGCAGCTTAGAGAGGTCACAAATCTTGCCTGCACAATTAAAACATGGTGGCTCTTGGAGGGCAAAGCCTGTGGCTCAAGGAGCAGGGTGCCAGCCCCATATGCTGAGGGTGGCAGGTTCAAACCCAGCCCTGGCCAAAAGCAAACAAAAAAAATATGGTGGCTCTGGCACTCAAATTTAGTTATGTTCTGCTTTCCTTCCTAAAATATGTGTGAATGATAGTAACAAATGAGAGCAACTTTGTCTAAGTATGATTCTTCAAATAACGGTTGATACGCTGATAATCAGAATCTATCTGTTCAGAAGCCTGGCCCATTCCCACCCCACTGAGGGCCCTCCCAGGCTCAGCTCCATGGGAATGCAGCCATCTTATCTTCTGGGCAGCTTGTACCCTGCTCAGAAGAGGGAGGGATCTCAGGGTGGGCTCTGAAAGGTTCAAAAGCTTTGCAGCTTTGCAAGCACCCTGATAAAAGGACAGCAAGGAGAGCGGAGCACCACTGTATTCAAAATAAAAACAGGGTGAAAATGCCCAGAAGAGGGAAAAGGAAAGAAGGAACCATTTTCCCTAGCAAGACCTGACAAAACAGAAACTGTTCCAATTTGTAAAGATATTTTCTTGGAATTATTGCAAATGCTTCAAAAAAATTACTTGCTTCCCTTTTAACACACCATAAATCATAACAAAGTTAAAATAGAATACAAGGTAGTATTCGTGGCTTAGGCATTTCAAGAGCTGTTTGATGACAGAGAGCTCAGTGAAGATGACGGCGTGGAAATCTATTTGTTTAAATGACACAAGTGTCACTCAATGTACATAATTCTTTGATGTATTTACAGGAGGAGACTAAGTTTTAATGCCAAAGGAAAGTAGCCCTTTGGAATATTTTTCAGAAGTTACAAAAAGAGAAGAGTATTTTGCAAGAGGCATCCTGATAGCCAATTCCAGTTCACAGTTAACAGTATTATCTGCCTGTGCTTTAAGACAAGCTAATCACCCCTGCAGTATTACTAGTGATTAGAACTCTCTCCCAATCTTGGCCTTATCATTGGAGTTGGATTATACAGCAAAGCCTGCAAGACTGGGCCAAAGCCAATCTCTCCAAGGAAAGAAAGTCATAAACCCCTCACAGTGTGAATGTAAGAACGTTGGTTAGCAATCTACATCCAAAAACCCCAGTGATCCCATGACCGTAACTTTCGGTCATTATCAGACGTCACATTCAAGGCAGTATCATCTTCATTATTAAAAAACCCCACTAAGTCAACATGTCTTCTGCCCTCAGCAGACCATACTAATGAAAAGAGATTAGCTGGGCAGTGCCTGTGGCTCAAAGGAGTAGGACACCGGCCCCATATGCCAGAGGTGGCGGGTTCAAACCCAGCCCTGGCCAAAAACTACAAAAAAAAAAAAAAAAGAAAAAGAAAAAAAAAAGAGAGATTGGCTTCTACTTGCTTTTAGACCAAAGGAGCTATAAGATCTGTGTATATCACAGGTATATGAATGTTTTTAACTAAGCTGAATGCTAGCGGTAGCACGTATGAGGCTGGACAATTAAATCTGAGAACTCTCCCTAGAAAAAGTGCGACATACCTTGCTGGTGAATATCACCATGGTCACCTAGGAGGTCCTCCCCTTGGGAAGCTGGGTGCCGATGCCAACGCCCAGCCCACCCTTCAAAGCCATCTTGGAACACTTTTTCTGGAATGGCCTTCAGAGCTTCATTGCAAACTCATCCTAGAAAGATTGCTTTGAAGGGGAGACTAGGTACTGGTGCTGGAGTGTGTGCACAGATTCCCCAGGGGAAGGTGACTACAGTGGCATTTAACAATAAAGTAAGGAGCACTTTTTTTTTTTTTTGAGACAGAGCCTCAAGCTGGCATCATGGCTCACAGCAACCTCCAGCTCCTGGGCTCAAGTGATTCTCCTGCCTCCAACTCCCAAGAAGCTGAGACTCCAGGTGGCTGCCACAATGCCCAGCTATTTTTTTTTTTGATGCAGCTGTCATTGTTGTTTGGAAGGCCTGGGCTGGATTCGAACCAGCCAGCTCAGGTGTATGTGGCTGGCGCCTTAGCTGCTTGAGCCACAGGTGCCGAGCCTATAAGGTCACCTTCTCTAGGTTGAAGTTGAGGATTTATTTTCCAACCCCATCTGGGGGATCACTTATGACATCCATGCGCAAAATAGGGTCCAAGACAAGAAAAGGAAAGTGGAAAACGGAAACCATCCAAGATTTCGCAAACTTTTAAAACAAAATTTCTGTAATCACATTACCACCTCTATTGAACATAAGCTGCTCAAAAAATCTCAACAAGGCAAAAGACGAAAGTCTATATCGAAAGTTTGTCAGTCTGGACAGAACGTCACAAGCCACAAGGCAACATTTCCAACGCTATAACTTCATTATTTGCTAGACCAGTGATTTTTCAACCGATGTGCCATGAAAATTAAAGACCATTGATGAAATCATTTTCAAAGGAAGTTCAAAGCACAGGAAGTATATTCTTTTTTAAACTCTTTATTTGGACCCACATAACGTAAGTGTGCTGCGGAAGTTTAACTACAGGTTCAAGTGCGCCATGAGATAAAAAGGTTGAAAAACACTGGGCTAGACCCTGAATTCCACAGGGGGAGAAGGTAATTGCAAGGGGCAGGGGTGGCAGATGAGGTGCCTGTCACATAATCAGTTACACAAGCTGACTTCACCTTCATCTCAGCCACACAGCTGACAATTCAGAACTTGCAAGGCATTTTTCAAAGGAAGGTGCTTGACAGACACAGTATAGGGCTCCCCCCTTTCTCTCCTGAACTGTAGGCCTCTCCAAGGGGGAATCAATCTTGGGAAAAATCCAGTTTTGTGAACACGTAGACAAGAGCTGTAGTGTTTTCCATTACAAACAAGTTCATGACTGTTGCTCTGAATTCTGACGAATTTCATTTGGGGCAAAATCTGACCCACAAGCCTTTCTGCACATAAGAATTTAATTCTTAAAGCACTCCGGCATCCATCACTGCAGGTCCTTTTCACAGCTAACCTGCGAGATGTTATTCTACATACAAGAAAAAAACTAGCTCTGGGAGGCCACGGTGGCCAGGCGGATGGATTGCTTGAGCTCAGGAGCTCCAGACCAGCTTGAGCAAGCAAAACCCAATTTCTACTACAGATAGAAAAACCGAGGCAAGAAGATCTCTTGGGCCCAAGAGTTTGAGGTTGCTGTGAGCTATGATGATGCCATGGCACTCTACCCAGGGTGATACAGGGAGGCTTTGTCTCCAAAAAAAAAAAAAAAGAGAAAGAAAGAAAACTAAGCCCAAGCAGGACACGACCCTACACAGTCTGAACACAGATGAAGCTCCATTTTCCCTGAAGCTTTTCTTTTCTTTCTTTTTTTCTTTTTTAGGAGACAGAATCTTACTCTGTCGTCCTGGGTAGAGTGCCGTGGCATCATAGCTCCCATCAACCCCTAACTATTGGGTTCAAGAGATCTCCTTGCCTCAGCCTCCCAAGTAGCTGGGACTACAAGTGTCCACCTGTAGCTACTTTTTTTAATTTTTAGGACAGATGTGGGTCTTGCTCTTGCTCAGGCTGGTCTTGAACTTCTGGGCTCAGGGAATCCACCCGCTTCAGCCTCCCAGAGTGCTAGGATCATGGGCGTGAGCCACCACGCTTGCCCTCCTTGAGGCCTACCCCCTTCAAAGGGAGGTGACTTCTCAAAAGGTACCAGAGCTGGAGTGAATCACAAAGTACAGAGAATAATTTTCCCTTCAGGAAAGGAAAACTAGATTTCAAACTGATATTTGGGGGTGGGGTCGGGGGACGTGTCCAAGAATTTAATCATGACCCTTTGGGCTGAAATGCCACAGTGATATTTTTATGACCCAGGAATTCCAAAGCTGGAGCTGCCGCTCAGAGGGCCTGCTGGCCGAGTGGCCTGCTACGTGTGAAATCGCTGATCTGACGCAATGCTTAAATATTTCTTACTATGCGTCTGAGCAGTGAAATCACTTCTATGCATTATCATCACCAGCGATGAATTGAAAATAAATTAATTCTGCCCCACAGCTAAGCATGAAAACATTCAAAAAATGTCTGGAGTAGTTCATATTCCAGAGGCTGACTTTTTCCCCTCCCCAAACTGCATTGGTGACATTTTTTCATTCCAGATGACATAGCTATGATATTACATACCACAGCGCAGGGCTTGGAATTAGGTTTCTGTTAGAAAATGTGTACGTAGCCCTGTACATTTCTAAGCAGTTACTGAATTGGACAAAAAAAGTGATGGTGTTTATATTTCTGTGGTTACTCTGAGATTTTTTTCTTCTTTTAAGCCATGAAAACTAGACTAGTGCACATGCCACTTTAAATGCCCTATCTTTCCCAAAAACTACCCCTTAAAGTTGACTGCATCAAATAACATTGTATTATATAAGAAAGGCCAAAAAAAATTATCCTTTCAAGAGCTACTGTTGATTTCTTTACCTGCAAAGAGGAGAGAAACGCTGGATGTCACCCTACCTGACTGATGTTGTTCCAGGAGAAAATGAGTATCACCAAATTTTTTAAAAGCTTATTTTGAGTTTTACAATCAATCCAGCGATGTGAATGTTGTCTGTCTATAATTTTTCCAGAACTTTTACGTTTTGAGAAAAATGATGAAGGACGAATAACTTAAAATCAATCAAAGTGTCGCGAAGACTTTCAAGGAATTATCAGTGTCCCGGCCCCGTCTGCTGCAGGTTTTATGACCTCCATTCACTGAAACCTACAGGCTGCTCTGCAGCCTGAAAACCCACCAACACCACAAATAAGAACCCCTGACAGTTTTATTCGCATTTCACATCTTTTACTGTCTGTCTCCGATATGTTAAAGACCGTGCTGAGTTATTTTATAGCCTTATTTAATACTGTCTTTATTTTATACCTGAAGAAACTGAAGGGGTTTAGGGGAGTATTTCCTGGAATTTGAGGGATGATCCTGTTTCTATATCAAAGCCCAGATTCCCATTTATTCCCTGCAATGAACTGAATTTCCATGCCATACAATAGCAGCTCTGGCTCTGCTGGGGTTCCTGTCTGGGGGGCTATGCAGTTAGTCATATTGACTGTTATTTGTTTTTTAAATTAAATCATAGCTATGTACATTAGTGCAATCATGGGGTACAATGTGCTGGTTTTATGTACAATTTGAAATGCTTTCATCAAACTGGTTAACACAGCCTTCACGGCATTTTCTTAGTTACTGTGTTAAGACATTCATCTTCTACACCTAGTAAATTTTACATGTACCCTTGTAAGACATTAACTTTTAAAAATCCTTATTCCAAGTTTCCAAATCATCGGCAAGTTACCAGTTTCAGCAATCATAGCGTATCAAATGTGGAATGGCCCTGTTTGAGTTACCGGCTCTGACAGTATAAATGCTATTTTAATGGCAATACCAACTAACAAGATTTTACTTAATTTTTAATGAAAAGGTATACGATGGATAGTGACGTAAATCACCCTACCATTTGCTAATTAAAGACCTAACATCGTTAGCTACAACAAACATATTGTAGTGATATTTATTTATTTTCTCTTTTAAAAATTTTTATTTTTTTTATTTTTCACATACATGTGATTATTAGGTAGTGATCTTGTGTTCTTAGAAAATGGCCAAGAAAATGAAAATATCCCAAACAAAGCGCGTATGTTACCTGCATAGAGCCTCAATGGCATCTCTGTCCAAAAAATCGTGCTCTCGCTTGACCAGGGAAATATCAATGGGGAACAAGAGATCTGTAGGAAAAAAATAAAGACAAATATATTTACTCAGCAGCTAGATTCTCACCAAATAAGCCAGAGTTTTGCAAAGGGAGGGGGGGGTAAAAAAACTCCTGAAGGCATTTATCAAGGACACGCTATGTGCAGAACATCTCATGCCCTATTCAGTTCTAGGGAGAATAAAGTAACTCTGTAGCAGTGGCCTGAACAAGCATAAGCTCCCAAGTGGTCTGGAAACTTAAAATGCTGCTTTTACTGAAAGAGTAGTGGTCCACCACATTGTTCTATCTTAAAGCACATCGAATCAGCAGGCAATAAACCACCGGTACAAATGACCATTTAAACCAGAATGAGTATCAGAAGGATGTTCTCTTTTAAGGTGGCTAAGGTTTTTGTCTCTCTCTCTTTTTTTTTTTTCCTTTTCTAAAATGTGTCTTGTCTGTGGCTCAGTGAGTAGGGTGTCAGCCCCATATATAGAAGATGGTGAGTTCAAACCCAGCCCCGGCCAAACTGCAACAACAACAACAAAATTAAAATGTGTTTTTGCTCACAGGTGTCAGAGACAAGCTTACAGAGAGGAAGAAGTAAAAAAAAAAAAAAAAAACAACCAATCTCCAATCCAGGCCAAGGAAAGATGAGGGTCAGTGACAAGTGGTAGTGAATGGAATCTAATCCATTCGCACATATGACGTGGAGAGCTCCGGAGAATTCAAGATATGCTATTTTAAAACAAATATTAGCACTTCAACACGGCTGTTCAAGAGTTTATGTAATTCCCCTGAAAACAAAGGAGCCAGAAGGCCAAGTTGGTGCAGAACAAGAGAATCTCAAATCCCTCAATCTGGAGCAGCGTTCCGTTCTCTCTGAGCAATGAAGAAGCTGTATCACACCCAGAAAGCTGAAAGGGGGAAAGAGTCCACGCTCAATGGAAGAATTCCCTTTTCTGTGCTGCCTTTTTAAAAAAGATCCTTTTGTAGATAAATACACACAAGAAGAGCTGGGAGGAGAAAGACCAGAAGCACCAGTGAAAATTTACAACTGGCTCTGAAACTGCCAGTAGATAAAGGGAAGTTTATCTCCTGCTTTGGAGTTAGAGTTCCTCTGTGCAACTTACAGATACTGTCAGTCTGCTGCGAAGGCCCATTATTTACGTTAACTGGGCAAAACAAGTTGTCACAGCAGGAGAGCAGAAGCACCAGAATCTAAAAAATACCTCTGCCCTTCCAAATGGCGAATGCTGCATTCTGTGGTGTACAGGGTGATGCAAGGGTTCGGTTCTTGTGCAAGCCACAGACAGTTCTTACACTTTTATTGCTTCTAACTCATGATCGCTGGTTTTACAGAATGGTATGGAATTCCTTATAACTAGCAATCTATTTTCTAGAGATAATACTTAAGTGTTCCTTCTTTTTTTACAGTGTTAAAAACTATCAGGAGGGTTTCATCTCTTCTTTTATCTGAAGGTTGGAGTTGGATTACTGATGTTATTCCCTGAATGACAATACAGAAGGCCAACGAAGCAGCGGCAGCCCGAACATTTAGGAAGAAATATGTAAAATTAACTATCACGGGATTATAGACCATATTTCTTAGGCAAATGATCCGTGGCACCATTATAGCAGAAATACAAGAGGAGGCGAGATAGTCAATGTTAACTATAGTATCAGCAAATCAAGCAAGACAGACTAAAACTGCCGATGGTCGTGACGCTGTGTTTCACTCTGAATAGACACCAAGGGCTCTAAGTATTAAATCATGTTGCCAATATTAATGAATATATTTTTAATACTTACAGAGTATAATATCGGATCAACAGATGTAAGTGGAAAAGCTCACATGTCCATTCCCCACACTCGAGACAGGGACTGTGTTATTTTATCACTTTCTAAGTTAGAGACCCAGAGCTGTATTTTAGATTACAGTTTCTGATCCCGATTAACTTTACAATTCTTTCTCTCTGTTTCTTAATCTTTCCTTCTCCATCTCTTTCCTTCTTTTCTTTATTTGTCTTTCTTTCTCTCTTTGTTTCTTAATCTTTCCTTCTCTATCTCTCTTTCTTTTCTTCGTCTTCTTTTTTTTTTTTTTGTAGTTTTGGGCAGGGGCTGGCGCCCTACTCCTTTGAGCCACAGGTGCCACCCACTCTCTTTCTTTTCTTTATTTCTGTCTTTCTCGTTCTCTGTCTTTCAATCTGGTAGGGACTAAATGTAAGTAAGGAGGGAAAAAATTAAATCATTAATTGTATCTCATTTGCTTAGACACTTTTCTGAACGGACTTGGCTTTTAAAAGACGATAGTTTACTGATGAGCAGAAGTTGTTCTCGGAACCCAACCTCCAGCTTGGGTGGGAAGGCAGGAAGTATAAATTGCTAAGTAGCCAAATAAAGCTAGACAGGAAGTCATGGAATGTGTGGGTTGGGAGGCGCAGGGACGTCCGCACTCCCATCACACACAAGCAGGATGAGAGGAGGCTGGGATAGCCCAGAACAATAGGCAGGTACCTCAAAGCAGGCTTATGTGAGAAGGAAACATGTGTGGACCCCCAGTGTAACTTGTGAAAATGAAATCTGGATTTTTGCATTGGAAAGACATGAAACAGTGCCTGGAACTGAGTCTCAGCAAACATATATCAAAAGGAACTGCTGCTTGGCAGCAAATCGTTGCCAAAAATAGACATAATTGGAGGAAATGTAATTTCTAAACAGGAGAACAAAGGACAGCCGCTTTAGTGCCACTGCAAATGCAATTATCTTCCCTTAGCTCCAGTGGAGCTGTGAATTGAAAATCCAAGAGAATACTGTTCTCCTCCCATTCCAAGCCCTCCTGAATGCTAACAGGTCGAAAATTCTCTCTAAAGAAAAGATAAGCAACCCTACATACGTTTTTTTTAAAAAGTAACTAGAAATATTTGCTGAAATGGAAGAATAGTAAAATATTTTTACATAGTCTAATAATAATTCAGAAGCCATCTTTATGGAAAAGTATCATATAAACCATCTGGGCAAGATCAGCTCTTTTATTTATTTTTTGCAGTTTTTGGCTGGAGGTGGGTTTGAACCCACCACCTCCGGCATATGGGGCGGGTGCCCTCCTCCTTTGAGCCACACGCACTACCCCAAGATCAGGTATTTTTAATTAGAAATCATTTTGCTATTCATCCAAGCTTTGTTTGAAAGACTTACCCACAGAATAGAATTCATTAGTTCACAGTTATAATTGTTTCAAACTGATCTCTGTTATAGTAAAATTCCTTTTGAAATAAACAGAGTTGAAGTGCTCTTTAACTCCTAGCCTCAGCAACCAAAAAAATCCCCGGGGCACTAAAGTAGTAAGAATCTAGTCCAGATCCTCAAGTTTTTTGTTTTTTTTTAAGGTCCATTTTTCTTAATTATAAAGATGAACGCCATAGAAAAAATATTCTATTCATCAAAAGACAACCTCAAATGCCTAATTACAAACTGTGGAGAAGAGATCTGTAATACACAATCAACAAAAGAGGGGTATTTATGATCAAGAGGTCTTGTAAATCAATAAGAAAGCACAGGCAACTCACGAGAAGGCCAGAGACACTTCATAGAGGAGCCAGCACACATGGGCAAATGATGTGAATCCATGATTAGTAAAGGGCAGTCAAAACCTGTCTGTTACAGGTGGTGCCTGTGGCTCAAAGGAGTAGGGCACCAGGCTCATATGCCAGAGGTGGCGGGTTCAAACCCAGCCCTGGCCAAAAACAGCAAAAAGAAAAAAAAAATCTGTATGTTACCATTTTATATACATTTGATTGGTAAGCATAAAAGTCTGAAAATATAAGACTTGAGAGCATGTGGATAAATGAGATATTTTTCTTTCCGTTTCTTTTTTAAGACAGGGTCTTGCTCTGTACCAGGCTAGAGGACCATAGAACCATCATAGCTCACTGCAACCTTGAACTGCTGGGCTCAAGAGAGGATCCTTATAATATTATTGGCAGGCATGAAAACTGGTACAAGCACTTTGAGAAAAGATTTGCATTATAAAATTGATATTCTTTTGACCCTATAATTCTATTCCTAGGTCTATAGGAAAGATAACTTATCACACATATACCACAAGAGATAGGTACAAGATGTTCAAAGAAGCACGGGTTATAAAAGCAGAACAGAAAAAGCTGAAATGCCCACCAATCAGGCAGAATATTATACAACAGTTAAAGCAAACGAACAGCAGAGACACACAGTATAGAAGAAGCTTAACAATATCAAATAAAAAAGAATAAATCCCACAAGATTATATATAGCATGATAGGCTTTATATAAAAGTTAAAAAGAAATTTAGAAACGCAGTAAGATTATACACAAGGAGAGCAAGGAAAAGATGAACAGGTTTCAAGATGATGGTTACTTTGGGTGGGTGGGGCCAAAGGACAAACAGTGAGAGAGCTTGGGGGGTGTTATTACCAAAATACTGGTTCTTGTTTTGGGTGGTGGTGGTGGGAGCTGTTACTACTGTTTACTACTTTTTTTCTGAGACAGGGTCTTGCTCTGTTGCTCAAGCAAGAGTGTGATGTTGTCCTCATACCTCACTGCAACCTCAAACTCCTGTACTTCCAACTATCCTCCTGCCTCAGCCTCCCAAGTCAGTTGGGACTATAAGCAGACACAAAGCTAGTTTTTCTATTTTTTTTTTTTTTGCAGAGAAGGGGCTCTCTCACTCTTACTCAGGCAGGTCTTGAAGTCCTGACCTCAAACAATCTTCCCGCCTCGGCCTCCCAGAATGCTAGGATTACAGGTGTGAGACACCTCACCCAGGTTATGTTACTTTTTTAAATGAAATGTTTAAGTAAGAACATTTCTGAAAATAAGTCACAGATTAATAATAATCACAAACCAAGGATTATGATTATGACATCTGTTACCTTCGTAAAGCTGGGCATACTGGGGGAAACCAGTTGCCCGCAGCCAATCACATGCTTCTTTGGCTTCGATTTCTAGAACAGAAAAGAAGACAAAACTGTCAGCTGTGTGTGCATAACTTAGCATGATTTTTTTTCCTTAATAACTTTGATACCATTATATAAGCAAAACAAGGCCTCTGTGGCAAACACAGAGAAACAAGAAACAAACCCACTTAACTCTAAATTGTTACGCATTTTCCACCTTTTTTTTTTTTACAAGCATATACGAATGTTATTTTTCCTTTACAAAGAATAAAAACAAGGTCCCAGTAGTGAAGTTACTGGGTGCTGCTTCTGAACTGTGCTCTGGTTACAAAAAAGTTAGAAAAATGAGGCTTAATGAGGACATCAAATCACAGATTTTTTGGCCTGCCTGGCCTCGCTTGGTTACTTTTCATTTCAACAAAAGTGAAGTGAAAAATGTGTCTGGCTCCTAAAATGCAATTGAACTGAGGAAAGTAACAGGCTTTTTGACACCCATGGGACGGGCATCTGAAAAGCCCCTGATGTTGGGGGCGGGGGGCTGTGCCTTTTGGTACATGAGTATTAACTGAGTATTAACCCAGGAGCAGAGGGCCAAGCAGTCAAGTAGCACGGAGGGCATGAAGTCAATAAATCCCAAGATCTTGGCAAGCTGAAATGGCTAATAAAGCTTTGACTTCCCTGTGGTTTAACATCTTGTAGATAGTATTGATAAACAGAAAGGCCAAGAGCAACCGACACTCTGTTAAAACTCACTCAAGCACGCCTTTACAATCCCCGTTAAAACCGACTCACAGGGGAGGTCGTGGGCACATTAATTACTTTCTCTGTTTGCACAAAGAATATTCCTTTCAAGTCTTCCTCCCACCTTCCTCATGCCACTGGAGTCCTTAGTTATGTAAGGCCACACACTCTGTCAGAAAGGTCTCAGCGCTGCCCAGCTTCTCCCAGATTCAAATCTTCATTAAGCATCTCTGTTCTGAGCCCAGATGGGGGACCCTCCCAGGTGACAGACGTATACACACGCTACATCTGTCTAATAACTTCTTGGTTTCAACGCGGTTTTCACCCCTTATTTCATGAGTCCCCCAGCCTTTACAAGGAAGGTAATTAAAAAAAAAAATTCACGAAAGCAAGTGGGAATGTTCTTATTGAGCATACCAAAGAGAAAATAGGACCTACTCTGTTCTGATGAGCTATAATATTTAATAAACTATTATAGTTTATAATAGTTAAAAAACTAAGAAAGAATTATCATGGCGGTAGATTGGAAAGAACATGGGATGGCAAAGTTGCCTTTTACAGATCTTCTCAGTATAGCAATGAAAGCAGCATTATTAAGCCCAAGATTCAAGGTGTGGGGGAAGGCTGGAGTGATATCAATGTGAAGGAACAGTAATGTGTATACTGTACAAAAGCCGATAGAAAATGGTCCAATGCGAATTATCTGACCTTAACAGTTTTTTATGTATTTGTATCCATACTTCGCCTCAGCAAGGAATTAAGGACGTTTTAAACAAAAATTATAACCACAAATGTTAAGCTTATATGTGTTTTTTCAGCAATAAAATTTTCTAATACAAAATTGCACAAAATTATAAATAAAATGTTGAGCTTATATGTGTTTTTTCAGCAATAAAGCTTTCTAATTCTAGAATTAGATTTTAATTTAGAATTAAATTTTAGAAATAAATTTTAATTTTAATTAAATTTAAAATTAATTTAATTTAATTCAATTCTAATTCTAGAATTAGAAAACTTTATTGCTGAAACCAGTTGGTGCAAGAAAACAAAAACACAGACAAGCTTACCATTTTATGTTAAACCATGAGGAAATTACTTTTTGCTTATCCCTGTGCCCTTCCCTCCACCCAAAATAATAGATCTGGAAAGAAAAAAAAAAAAGGCTGTTCAAAAAAACATCTGCAGTAACTCATTTATTCTGGCCATTGAGAGGTTATTTTCGTTGAACAGAAGGTTAGACACTGAACAACAGGGTGTTTAAAAGTAGCGTGCCTGTTTTCTTGGTATTTTACTTAACAGCTAGTGAGTAACCAGAAATTCTCCAGCTCCACCCATTTTTGACGGTAGTCAGATATGACACCAGGACAGCACAGGTATAAAAAGCAAGAATCAGATACCAATTCACTAGCCCATTTTGCCATCTACTTAGAGCATATTCTCCATCTTCTTATAAAACTGTTCATGCAAACAGACACAAAAGATATAAGTATTAATTTTCTAAACCAACTTTACATTTATTTATATAATATACTCTACCAAACTGGGTGTTTATACTTAAAATCCTGTGTCATTTCAGGATCACACAAAAGTAGACCGATCTCTTGTGGTCCTCTTTATTTCTTCCACTAAGAAAATAAAATGCCCCCAAATGGCCAAAAACTGGTATTAAAAAAATCTGTTTCCAAATAATCATTCTTAGGGTCACTTGGTTAGAAAGAAAGAATGTGAAATAAGGAAGGTTTGCTTCGTCCGCAGATAATTTAATTAATAGCTTATCCCATGGCTGAAAAGCAGTACTTTCCAGATTATAGAGGTCCAGTAATTTTACCCTTCCGTTTCTCCACCCCCAAATGAGAATCTGTCTTTTTTTTTCAGATATGAAACCAAAAGAAATAGACAAACGGTAACAAGCATTTTACATCAAAAAAGGTCCACTCACAAAAACCCAGGTGGCACAATAAGTGAAAACTCAACCCACTCTTTCGGTACAAAGTAAGAAAATTTTAAATGCTGTCCCATATTTTTTAGAAAATGGAATACTTGACCTCACTCTCACCTTTGCCAATTAACAAACAGGTCAAGAGATAGCACCAGCCATCTAATAGTATAAGCGCTGATTAAAATAAAGTAAAATAAAATCAAATCAGCATTTTAGTTTTATTTAACGGGAAAGGAACTGAAATCCACAAGCAGGTCAGGCCAGAGCACCTTTCCCAGTTCCACTCCCAGACTCAGGTCATTATTTTCACCCTTACCCCCTACTAACCCCCCTCATCCTCCAACCCTGTGACATCCAACTTCCTCAGTCCCAGTTTTGGTCCCTTGCAAATTTCGCTGGAGCTCCATTGCCTAAGATCAGACACCTGGGCGTGGTTTTCAAGGCGCTCCACCTGGCGGCCACCCAGACTTTTCAGCCGCCTGTACTCCTGCATCCTAGCCAAGGCACACCTGGCACTCATCCCCACGCACACTGCCCTCAAGTCCCTGGCCTGACATGCCTTCCCATTGCTCAAGCCCAAATGTCATTCATCCCTGAGGACCTGATCAAATGCCACTCACTCCATGCACTCTTCCCATATGCCTCTCAACAAGTCTACTAATGGCTCATCTTATTGAGGGCTTATTATGTGTAACGCCCTAAGCATTTAACACATATTAGTTTTATTTATTCCTCATGTTAATCCTAAAGTGTAATTAAACACATGAGCAAACAGGCTGAGAAGAAACCACCTTGCCTTAAAAATTTGCTTTCTGCCTGTAGACCCAGCTACTCAGGAAGCTGCGGTGAGAGGATTGCTTGAGCCCAGGAATCTGAGACCAGCCTGGACAATGTAGCAAGACCCAATCTCAAAAAAAAAAAAAATACAGCTCTTGGGTACAGCGCACACTGTCTGGGTGAAGGGCATATCTATATGTGTAACTTTGACTCAATCTACACAAAACAATGTAAACAAAACTTAAGTGCTCCTTAATGTTCTGAAATCTTTTTTAAAAATGTAAAAGTAAAGAACTTTCTACATTCAAACTCCCTAGGAGGAGAGGGAACAAAGAGTGAGAGAAATGAAAATTTCTTCTTGCAAGACAGTTCTTCCCTTTAAAAATACTACATATAACAATGAATATTTAAAATATTAAAGAAAGCCATGCATATATTGTATTACTTCAGTCACCTTAATACCTGCCCCACTCTCATTTTGGGGGGCCTTGAACTGGCTCTGAGGGTGTGATTTTCCCTCCCAGCACATGTAGGTGGCAGTGTGAAAAATGTAAAGACAATTTTTTTTTTTTTTGAGACAGAGACTCACTTTGTCACCCTTGGTAGAGTGCCAGTGCTGTGGCGTCACAGCTCACAGCAACCTCAAACTCTTGGGCTCAAGCCATTCTCTTGACAACTTCCAAGTAGCTGGGACTATAGGCGCCTGCCACAGCGCCCAGTTATTTTTAGAGACGAGGGCTCACTCTGGTTCAGACAGGTCTCCAACCTGTGAGCTCAGGCAATCTACCCACCTCAGCCTCCCTCTCAGAGTGCCAGGATAACAGGCGTTGTGTCACCGCGCCTGGCAT
The DNA here is from genome assembly GCA_963574575.1 of Galagoides demidoff. Lineage (NCBI taxonomy): Eukaryota > Metazoa > Chordata > Mammalia > Primates > Galagidae > Galagoides > Galagoides demidoff. The sequence goes on along the minus strand of CAUYQV010029886.1, from coordinate 19,678 downwards.
TTGTAATGACAATTTGTAAAGAAACATTCTCCACTGGGCAAGAAATGCTATTAAAACCAAAACTATAATGGAAATACAATGAAATTTTTATACTTGGGTTTTCTCTAATCCAACAACAGACAAACGTGTTAAGGAGGAAACAGGAAATTTTTATTGGAAACAGCTTTAATCGGTTTCGGCACATCAGATGAATGAGGTCCAGGAGCCCCTTTTGTGTACGGCTGGGAACCATTAGGGCATATTTGCACATTTCCTGGCATCATGAGATGACCCTCTCTTCCCATTACCCTTCAACAGTGAGTTGAACGAAAATTCCCCAACCCAGCATCACGCTGTTGAACTCTGTTGATCTTCGCCGGTTGAGCAACAGTAATTATACCTAAGCAGGATGTGATTTATTCCCATCTTCTGGTCCCTCTGTCTCTGCAGGGGGAACCCTCAGCCTTCTTCCCTCCTTTGACAAGGTGCTACCAAAATCAGGCGTCTATGCAAATACTGCCCTGAGTTTGTTTTCTAAATGCAATTCCAAGGATTTAGAGGAATGTCATAAAATTCAAGCACTCCGCAGATTCCTTGGATTTCCTAAAATATGACAGACTTGTGGGCAAAGATTCTGGAAAAGTTGATGCTTTTACTAGTAGAGAACCGTGTCAGCTGTGTGCAGGCAGGGGGTCCAAACCAAGATCTAGTCTCCTCCCTTGATGACATAGATTTCTGAAAATAGGAAGGAAGACTCTGTTTACTGATTCTCTGTCTACATCCAAGGTGGCTCATGTTACAGAGCTGTCGTGCACCTGGACACTATGGCTTTTGTAACAGCCCATCCTTACCGGGTGGGTAGATTTCATAGGGAGGGTCAACTATAGCCTCAAGAATTTGTAACAAGGCAAAGAGAAGTCAGTGACCCTTAACCTTGGGTATGTGTAGGGATTGCTTTGGGAAACTTTCTAAAAACACCAACTTCCCACTCCCAGATATTCTCATTTACTCAGTCTAGAGAGGGCCTGGACATCTTATTATAAAATAATCCTAAGTAAATTTAGAGGTAGCCAGGATTGAGGACCCCTGAGCCAGAGGACTTTCCTTTGTATTCCTCTGTCTGGACTCTTTCTTCCTAGGATTATCCTAAGAGCATCCCAATTGAACTCTTTGATAACCCCTGCTCCTTCCTGCCTCCCAATAAATCTATCTTTGGCCAAGGATCCCTGAGCCACTGGGTTGGATTTTATGAAGTACATACCTCATCATGTTACTCCCAGTACCTACAATTCTTTGGTTGACTTTCCACCGACTTTCAGATACAATCCAACAATTTTAACCTTCACAGTTTGGCCTCAGCCTGTCCACTCAGCTGTTGGAAGGCCTCCAAGTGCAAGCTTTGCCCCAGGCTTACTGAACACTGTGGAGTCCCAGATGTACCCCATTCTCGTACAACTCAACCCCAGATTCTCTTCCTTCCTTCAAACAAGCCACCCCTTCTGCCCTCCACCAGTTTCTTGCTTCTTATTCATTTGTATATCTTCAAAGGCTATTTTTTTTGTACACAGGAATTACATATCTATTTGTTTGAAGAAGGAAAAGGAAAAAAAACTATTCATATTTTCCTTTCTTTAAAGGCAGACTAACAGCAATGACTCGAATCTCGCTCCACAATTAATAAAAATAAATGTTAAACCTTCACAACTGCCTGGTTATCGGGACTGATCCATGTAAAATAAATTTCTAATGCAGAATGCATATATTAATATTTATTAAACTCTAATCCTAATCACGGTAAAGATTTTGACCCAGTGGCTGGCAGCATTCTCCCCCTCAGGTGCCAAAAAAAATTCCAAACACCTGCCACACTGACAAAAACCAGTTAGGAAGTTTCTGGAAGACTGGTCAACTACTAATTCGTTTTGTTAGGCCAAATGAATTAGTAGCTCGCCCCCAAGTCCATCTTTAGGTATTTTCCAGCACAGTCTTACACATAAGTGAGGCCGAAGACCCCACATTTTCCCCTTCTCTCCATATTCACAGCAGAACTGCCGTATCTTACCACCTCCCTACACTGACCACTTCCTTAAGCTCACATAATTTTCATAGAGCAGATATGCACCACATGTATTCAGTGGAAGTTCCTTATGTTGACCCTCTCTGGATGTTGACCAATTTGTTAAGTCCCGTGCATGGTCAACTTACAGAGGTTCTATGGTATTTACTGAACTAGGTCTCCTGCCAGTGACCCTTAGAGATGTCAAGGACATAAGAATGAATTCTTCTCAAGAATGAATTACAGGAGAACTTCTGTAAGTTGACCCCTCAAAGGACTGTAACAAGCTGGTCAACATAGTGAGGAGGTCAACATGAGGAACGAGGCCTACTGTACTAACAGGTGCATGAGGTATGTGTCTGGTCTATGAAAATCAGGTCAAACTTAAGGAGGTGGTCAGTGTAGGAAGATGGTCAACTATGGAGGCTCTACTATAGTTTCCTCAGGGCTATTCTAAGGTCTATGCCTTTGTTAAGCCCCAAGTGACCCTGTGTAGGCAGTGATCATGATTCCTCCTTTTCCTGGGGAAAGCCACTCTGCCGCCAAGGGCCTACGCATCCCATGCTGCTCACCCCACCTCCCTCTGACTCACGCGGCCACACTGGCCCCCTCTCCCTTTTCCCACTTCAGTTCTTCTTCTTCCGCAATACTTACTACATTTACTTTCTGTCTTCCCTTATTGTAAACTCCACAAAGATGAGTTTCTTTGTCTATTTTCTTCTCTGACGTATCCCAAACATGCACAGCATTGGGAGGCATCTGGCAGATGCTTAATAACTATTACAGAAATATATCACCCACTCATAGGATTTTTGTTCTACTAGAAGTTGTCTTGTTGATTTTTCTAACCATGATCCACAAGAAGAAATACACTGTATGTAGTAACCTGGTATATGTCTATGTGTGTATAAATATAAGCACACATTGATGCATTCAAACATATTCATATATACACACACAGATATATATGTATTCATACAATATATACTATACGTAAAGCTGAAAGGAGTTTCAAACGCTTCCTACAATGTGTTGTAATCTTAACATTTTTCTGTTCTATTTTTAAATGTTTGGGCCATTGAGGTGGCTCACATGTGTAATCCAGCACTTTGAGAGGCTAAGGCAGGAGGATACCTTTAGACAGGAATTGCAGATCGGCCTTGAGAACACAGCAAGACCTTGTCTCTACAAAAAAAATAATGGGGAGGCTGAGGCTGGAGGATTACTTGAGCCCAGGAGTTGGTCCCTGAGTCCCAGGTATTCAGGAGGCTAGAGCAAGAGGATAGCTTGAGCCAGGAGTTTCAACTACGATTGTGCCGCTACAGTCCAGCCTGAGCAACAGAGTGAGACCTTGTCTCAAAAAAAGAAAGGAAAAAAAAAAACTGTTACCAATGTACTACTGTTCTGGGTATATGTCCATTCTGTCTTTTCTCTAAGATGACATTGAGAATACCTTCTATTCCTACCACTAATTTTTCAGACTTCTCATCAATTAGACAAAGACGTTCTTCCCTCAAAAAAATCAGAGATCCCACATTTTACAGATTCACCGAAGATTTTATTGCTAAATTTTCAACTGTGCTTTTTAATGGATCTATTTCTTGATTTGCTCCATGAAGCCTCTGTTCATATTTCAGAGAACACAAACCCAAAAATGTTTGTTTACACCCATGTCTACAGCCCTCAAACTAAAATTAATCTCTATGGCAGCGGTTCTCAACCTGTGGGTCGCGACCCCTTTGTAACAATGAAAATACATCGCGGCCTTAGGAAGGTTGAGAACCACTGCTGTATAGGAAGAAAACTCTTCAAAGCATAGAAATCTGAGGGTTTTACTTTGCTTACTGGCGGTTCATGTTTGTATCTCTATTTCAGCAGCTTATGGGCTTGTACAGAAGCGGTACTCTGGGCACCGAAATGTATCTTAACAGCTTTTCATCTAGACCTTAAACCTTTAACCAATGAGGCGGCAGAGGCAGAATTTGGGTAACTTGCTTAAGGTTCCAAAGCTACGCAGCTCTCGCCCCCAGGGTAGAGCACATCTTGCCTACCTATTTCAACAGTATCCTTGCTGTTCAATCACAGGACTGTTTTTCAACACTGGTAAGAAATGGAAGTTTGGGAGAGTTTTCTTTGAAAGTTTTGTTTTGTTTTTCTCTTCTGCTTGAGGTTTGGAGGCAGATAATGCTGCTTTCTAGTAAAGAACATTCCTAGAAATAGCATAAAGTGGGAGAAGGGGAAAGGACCAATTTTCCCTGTTACGTGATGACAACTTAATAAACGGTTTTGCCTTGAAAGAGGGAAACCTTGGGAGACACGCCCTGCAAGCCTAGACCTGGGATTAAGCCCTCCGAGTGACACTTCGGCAATGCAGAAATTAAATCAATTGAAATCCCCTTTGAGGATCACTGAGTACAAAGAGTTTGCAAAGTATTGTTTTTAACCTACAAACCAGGAAAAGGCAAGTAGCTCACATTTTGATGTGTGCTCTTCCCTTGCAAAGGCAACAGCTCTGGAGTCCTCTGAGCCAAGTCCTCTGACCCCAAGCTGATCCAGTTACTTCCAGGAACAGAAAATATCTCCTCACTAACCAAAAATTGGCCCTTACTTCCCAGCACAAAGAGGCCAAAATAAAATGAAAACAAACTAATACTAAGAAATGGAGACGGAATCCATCACACCTTTCATTTCATTTTGATCAGGAGTGTGATAAGAAATAAACCTTTGGTGTACAAATACTCTTCTGTTTATCTGTGTACACACACACATACATATTTCTAGTATTCTGCCTCAAGTATTTATACATTCCAAATCATATCCTAAAAACAGTGATTGGGAATAGCTTTTAAAGGACATCCTGACGTCCATTAAAGATGATAACTAAAGATTAAGAAGACAATTTCAAGAAAGGAAAGTAACATACTTTCAAGGTCCCTTATTTCTCTGAGTCTTACTTTTTTTGTAAGATGAAGCAAATGTTTTAAGGTTATATGTGTATTACTCATTTCCTTTTCAAATTTATTATTCAAGGCAAAATACCTGGTCCAAAACCTTAGAGTAACCACTGCTTTTATCAGGAAAGGTCAGCACACACAATGATTTTTTTTTTTTTAACATAGGTTGGCAAATCTTATTCTACAAAGGCCAGCTGCCCCATCTTTAGCTTTCTGCCCTATAGTTACACTATAGCACAACGAAAAATAAAATATGGGGCAAATTTCGCTGTTAGAAAAACTTTAAGCTATAAGTAAAGAGGGTGCAGCGAGGAATTATAATAACAAATGTCCTTGTTCATACGTTAGTCTGTTCTGACTGAAGAAAGAAAATCAAGAAAACAAATGAAATACCAAGTTGCCTCACAAAGACCAATGGAAATAAAAACATGGCAGGTGCCGGTTAGAGGCATAAGCTGCCTCCAGGCACCCCGAAGTCAAACTCAAACAGGAAACACTACTGTGTCTGACTTCCTCAGGTTCCTGTCAAAAAGTCTATGAAAAAAATCAGACATCGTGTTCTACCTTAAGAAGTTACTTTCATCAGAATTGCTTGAGACCCCTAGCCGCCCAAATGAACACCATCTATTGGTCCAATTTTGATCCAGGCACATCTATTCAAGTTCCCTCCAACACATTAAGATCTGTGGCTGTCCACGTTTTGTTTCCACGTGCTGACCGGATGGGGTCTGAGGCGCCAGTCAACTCACACGTGACCTTGGACTCATCCCTGAACTTCCCCACATCACAGCTGCCCCTCAGCAGGGAAGAGGGACTGTTTTTTCCAGGCTGCCTTAGCTCAGTTCTGGACTTTCCCATGAAATGACTTCTATAAGCACAAGCCCGGTATAAAAAGCTGTTTGCTCTACAGTTTCAAAAAGGGAGTCGCGTGGAGAGCAGATCATTCAGGAGTTTATGATTTCTCCAGATTCAGGAGATCGCGTCACCATTTTGGCATCTTCTTTAGTAAAAGGTGAAAGATGTATGTGATCTGAAGAGAAACCAGAGAATCATTTGTGTCACTGAGTGTGATGTGCAGCCCAGTAAACAAGCCAGAGGCCACTTCACCTCTGAAGTCTCTTCCTCCATGGTTTCCTAAGTGCTTAGACAGCCTGGGAAGTGCTACAGCCTCAGGGTGTGGAAAACTTTTGTCCCAAAGACATCCTTTAGGGGCTCCTGTGAGGAGAAGGAAGGCGCCTTTCTGACAAGCTCCAGGAAGTGACCTCCAGTCCTCTCCGCAGGACATTGAGAGGTGGGGCAGGGCAGAGAACAAACTGGCTGGGAGGTGCCAAACCCTCAGCCTCAGTCAGCTTTGATTTTTCTCCTGGTAGGGGAGAGGGTAGACATGAAGAGGCGCCCAAGTGACATATGGATGGAGGGACAAGGAGCACACTTTCCAGAACAACCAACACGGATGAGCAATGAAGACAGACTGAGGGCTGTGGTTTTGGCTTCACCCTGGGAAAGCCTCATAGTTCACCTTCTGGTGTCCGCTCATTTTATTTCCTAGTAGGTAGGCATTCAGATATTTTTGGTGACATGTGGGAGCAAAGGTCCCCTTAGAAATAATATTTTAAAACACTTCCACCGAGGAAAGCATTATTTGGTATAGTCAATAGAGGTTAGATTTGGAAAACGGAATCCCAGAACACTTTCCCAAATGATCAACACAGAGGCTCGAGTCTCCTTCAATCACTGTGTCCCCAGAGACAGAACGTGCAAAAAACTATCACTTCTGGACCCTAAGACTATAGTTCCCTGCCTATGAACACAAGCCTCACTCCTCACCTCCACCCCGAAAGTTGCAAAGTAACTACAAAGGCCATATTAAAAAGCAGCTGATCGTGAAAAACTATAAAAATATATAGGCCGTCCCAGGTAATGGACACAATGTAGGGGTGTATGGCGCACCTCTGGGGTGCAGGACACAATTACAGGAGGGGTTCTACCTAACAAATTAAAATATTGTGATCTGGTTGTTTGTACCCTCACATTAACCTTAAATAAGATAATATATATCGGGGTGGTGCCTGTGGCTCAAAGGAGTAGGGCGCTGGCCCCATATGCTGGAGGTGGCGGGTTCAAATCCAGCCCCTGACACACACACACAAAAAAAATAATAATAAGATATATATCTTACAATTGATATCTCTTAAGCATATATATATATATGAGGTTAATATATATAAAAACCTTAAATAAAAAATATATTTTAATACATATATGCTAAATATACAGGTCTTTCTTCCTGTCCACTATTAATAATGATGACAAGCAAGAAAGAAATTTCTAGTGAAGATAATGAATCTCTCTAATCTCTAAGATAGATAAGACCTAATTAGAGGCACTACCTGACCATTCCCACTGATTTTGATCATTTTGATCATGATAATCCTTAACCATAACATAATATCCTACAGAAGGAAAAGCGCCAACACACAGGATGAGCCCTCCTCAGCTGGGAATCTTAACCCTTTTACATTAACTGGATCTCTAACTAATTTGACATTGAAAGGAAACATCACTCATTGTGCTCATTCCAGGCAGCTGCCATTCCTATCTTAACCCTATAGGCCTGAGGGAGACGTGTTCAATTCTCTGTATCCCTCCGTATGCAACCAACGGCCACAGAATCAGAAATCGAGGCAATTGTGCAACTCTGCTCCAGAAGGGCATGTTCTTCTGCATTTCATAGCTATGGAAAAGAGGAATTTAGGGCTTTTGTGCTTTTTTAGGACATAACAGAGGAGAAGAGATTTACACTCTATGGCTGGGTATTAGTTCACTTTGACTGTGACAAAAAGAAAAAAAATTAATGCCTTGTGTGTTAGACAGATTATTCTTTTGCATTTTAGCTCCACAAATACAACCTAAGCATTTTAGGGGCAGATCCTAATGCATCCAGCATTCTGAGAAAGTCTGAGATATAACTAGGTTTAGACATGAAAAGAATTCTCTCTCTCTCTCATAGAATCCCAACTCACGTAATTCAAAAAAAAATCATCAGACTGTGCAAATGTTAAAAATGAAAATCATCTTTCTCCCCAGATCTGCTTTATAATTTCAAGAAAAGGCTGGGCAGGACCAATCAGACCTTGGGGCCAGGTTTTGCTGTGATGTCCTGAAGTGCTGAAAATTCAGTCTTTAATGATTTGGCAGTGTCCAGAAAGGAAGAGGAAACATCTGAAGTTATTTTTACTTTTGCAAGTCTTCTGGTTATACAGGGTGAATGGTAGGGTGGATCAAGTATTGTCTGGAACCTTTCAGAGTGTTTTTTTTTTTTTTTCACATGGCCTCATTTCCGTCTTCCTGTTGCTAGGAAGGAGCGTTAGGCATGAGAAACTTGTGTTGACAATACTGGACCATCCTGTCCAGCACAAGGCTCTCTTCAAAAAAGTCTGATTCACTTCAGCCACTGTACTTTAGATGTCTCCATTCTTCTGGACCAAGTCACCCTTCCCTGAATATTTTCAAATTGCGTATTTACCCACCTAAGTCAGAAAAAATATCAGTCTTGTTTAAACATTGCATCATGGCTTAAAATCCCTATGGGGACACCAACGGAAACCCAAGTACTTATTCCTGAATTTGAAACCACCTCTTGGAACCTCACCAAGCCTCTGATTGGAAGCCATCTCACTGAGGCCTCTCACATCCCCTTTGAATCCCATAACGGTTGTATAAATAAGCATTTAAGCACTATATATATTTTAAAACACACTTCACAGTAATAACTTATTAACTCATAATATGTCTTTCCACTGATTTGGTATATTTTCCCAAAGCACCCAAATACCTCTTTCGATATAAAAAATAACTCTTAAACTTTGGTCTTGGCTCTTTGAACTACAGTACAGAACAAAACAAACAAACAAACAAGCAAAAGAACAAAAGCTTTAGACTGAAGGGTAGCCTGCCTTTCACCTTTGTTCTAGACCCCTGTAAGAAAATCCTTTGATTAGTCCAGTGTATAAAGTCTTGAAACATTGCCTTCAATTACTAATTATGAATTGCTTAACTGTTTAATCATTTTTACTCCCTAAGGACTGAGTGGTGCTTCTCCTAATATCTGCAAGTGGGAAGTTATGATGCCACGAATCACTGAAACCATTTTTTTTTTTCTCATCTACTCCAGGTAGAGTTGGAGGCTCCGGGAAGGTGGGAAAACCAGTCAGTCTCCCCCTTTCTGAACTTCCAGCCTGTTTGGTGTCAGGCGTTACCCAGCTTGAATGAAAGGCAAACCATTTTTGTCAAAAGCAAACTTTTCACAACAGCTGGGAGAGGAATTCAGACTGCTGTGCTTCATTTTGAATTCTCTGAACAGTAGTGCTAATGCAAAAAGTATGCGTCCAGACTTGGGCCACTCTGGCAATCTGGCATTCCACAATAAAAGTGAATACACGCAATCGCCAAGATTTTCTCAAAAAATGTCTCGAAATAACTTCTGACGCACATCTGCTAACCATTTGACACTCGTTCCTCAGGACTTGAGTTCTTCTATTGGGGGGGGGGGCTGCTGCCTTGCATGGCACCCCAACGACCATCTGCTACAGTCAGTGAGCCAAGATGGCACTGGGGGCCTCCCTTAATTCCACACTTACTGCAAATTATCTCTACTGAGGACCAGCCTGCTGTCCAGATGGAGGGTGAATTAGCCAACCTCTGGGAGCTGCTGATGGATGTACATTCAGAACACTGCAATCTGCTAGCCTATTATTTTTCCTCATCCCTTCAGCAAACAGAATTTTGGAGGAAAAAATGAAATTTGAGACTCAGTATTTTGCCTTCTCCAGAGCTGTGATTTTTTTCCCATCCAAATGTGTCATATGCCCCACCAGCCTCGGCTGCGTTCCTCCCTAGCTTACCAATAGCAGCTGAAGCAAGCTCTGATTCCTGAGAATGAACCCACTTGCTAACCTTAGCTGGTGTAAAAAGATTCACTCAAAGCAAGGCTGGGGATGGGGAGGGAAGCAGGACAGTTTTCTGCTCCACAATGCAGACTAATGACTACAGATAGGAGTTTCCTTCCATAGTAATTAAACTGGGTATCATCAGACATCTCGCTAAGTACTTGCACTAGTTTATTCGTTCCTCTCCACCTCCCCGCGCAAAAATACGGTTATCACCCTCCTGTTGCCGATAAGGGAGGCACAGTGAGGTCGTGTCACTGCCTGGGTTCACCCAGCTGGCAGGCGGCCCATTCCGACCGCGCTTTCACTCCCCTCGCCCCACTGCAAGGACGCGCGGAAACGCAGAAAATTACAAGCAGCAGGGTCGCTTCGCTGAGTTGGCAGTGAACCCCCTTTTGAAGGATCAAAGGCTTAACCCCAGACGTCGGGGGTAGGGACAGGGGCACAGAGTTGTCGTCGCCTCGTTAGGAAAAAAGTCGGGTCTGGCAGCGAGCTTCCTTCCTTTCTCCCGCCCAGGCACTTGCTCCGCGAGCTCCCCGTTGGGGCCAAGGGCGGGAGCATTTCCACCCGCGGTTCACGGCCCAACTCAGCGATCTGCTGCCGAGGGCACAGTGCATTCTTTCCAGCAGGAACCCCGCACATGCAGGCCAAGGGGCATGCTAACTAGGGTCAGTCCCCTCCAGTGCCCTGTAGCACCAAACTGACTTTCCTGATACCCCAGTCCGAGCGAATTCCCAGGGTTTAAAAAAAAATCTGAACCCAAACCGGTTTAAATGAAAACAATTTTTTAAACGAATTTGCTTTTAAGTAGTGATTTAAAATTTAAAAAAATTCCAAGTGTCAACGGAGTCTAAAACGTCCCCAAATAAACTCTTGGGTGATCAAAGCTGATTCTGGACTTGGATGGTGAAGGACTGCAGGCGCCGAGCGCGCAACGGTCCCCAATTCCTCAGAGGTAGATAGAAAAAGACCGTGGCGCCCTGCCCCTTCCAGACCGAGGCCGGCGCCCTTCGTCCGGCTACTCTCCCCCGGCTCAAGCAAGAGGCGAGAGAACCAGGGATTCACCTCATCAGTTGCGGTCGAGTCGGAGCCCGCCGAAGTCACCAGGCAATGGTGGCCAAGGGCCATTACCCGAAATTCAAAAAACCCCTTCCCCAAACTGCGTGCGACCCCTGATTTCCCCATACACCACCTCCAAGAAACTCGGGAGACTCCTCAGAAAGCGTTCCAAAAGACCAGAACGACAGGCACCGATTTGACAAGGCCAGGTGACATTTCCTCCGTGGCGGATCCCCTCCACAGCCGGCTCCCCCGGCTAGCCCGACAGCAAGGCACAGGTCTCGCTTACGTGTTAGGATCATTATGTCCGACTTCTCTTTGCACATCCAGCGCAGCCGAGGAGGGCAGGCGCGCAGTGGCGAAGTCGAGGCAGACCGAGGCAGCTCGGCTCCCGCGTCGGGACCCACTGCAGCACCTGGGACGCGCGCCCTCGCGGTCCTCAGCGCATCCTTGCTCGCCTCTCCCTGCCCCTCGCCACCGCCCCAGAAAGAACGCGAGTTTTGCAGAGATCGCAGAGGGAGAGCGGTCAAGGAGTAGGGCTAGCAGCCCGGGAGCGGCTACTCCTGCTGCGGGGAGGCTCGGCCATGGCTGGGATAGTAGCTACGCGCCCTCACTCCGGCAGCTGGAGCGCACTGGCTGCCTGGGACGCCCCACGGGCCTTGCCCTCGCGCTGGGCCCACCCCTGGGGGCGGGACCAGATCTGGTGGCGTCACCTCCTCCCTGCCGCGGGGGTCTCAGGCCGCAGCCTCTGGCGGTCTCTGACCCCGCCCCACTCCCGGACTCCGCCCCGCCCCGCGGCTCCACCTCGCGGCCCGGGTCGCCGGCTACAGTCGCAGCCGCAGGCCGCCCTCTGGCCCCACCCCTCGCCCCGCCCACGCCTTCTCCTCCCAAGACTGGAATGTTTCCCCCCCACGCTGGCCTGCACGTCCGCAGCTGGAAGCGCCTAAAAGTCGCCAACTATTGGCCCCGGGTGTAAAGGCAAAGGGCACTAGGCATTTACTTGGCGTGGGTGTCCTGACTGGACTCTGGGACGCCGTGCTCTCTGACTCTTTTTCTTGGTCGTCCGCACAGTTTTTACCTATGTCCTTCTGCCTTTCAACCTGGTGGGAACTGCATAAATTTGCGGGAAAGGAGGGGAAGCGGAGAAGTAGAGATGGACCAGTGTTTCCTGATCTGTAAAACTTAAGAGAAGAGTACTTGCCCCTTGGACAGTCATCATTCAGTGTTAAAGCCTGAAGGGATACAGGAGGAAAGTTGGTAGTTAACACTGCCTTAGTGTTTGATCTTTCACTCAACAAGTGTCCAGATTCACTGCTAGTGTTCCTCCAACTGGCCCTGGGGCCACAATCCAAATGGAGAATCTGCATTTTTCCAAGCTGGCAGGTGAGTCTCCTGCACTGTAATTTGAGGGCCCAGCATGTAACAGGAAGCTTCATGGTAAGAGATAACAATCAAATACAATTGCAGTAGGATTTTTAAAAATTCTCGTTGGAATTCCATGAAAATTTACTTTGGAGTTAATGGATGCTTTCTGCCTATTATCTCTGGGCAGAGAAATGAAACTCATTTATTAAACAGATACAGAGAGATCGTTTACTATGTGCTGAACACAGTTCTACATTGGAGGATACAGCAATGACCTTCCCCCGAGTTTCCTATCACTTGGAATAGATGTACAATAAACAAAATAAATAAGTGAAATATATACAGCCCATTAGTGGGAGCTATCTAACGCAAGGGAGAGGGACAGAGGAGCTGAAGGAGCACAGTTTGTTTTTTCAAATGGGAGGATTTAGTCTCTCTTAACTATAGCTTCAAAGGCATTGATTTCATATCCAGGTCGTACTTTATGTGTACAAAACCCTTCTCCCCTCCCTATCCCTACTCCCATAAATTTCTATAAAATAAAATAAAATTGTTAACTTTGCCAATGGCTCCTTAATTGACCCAAACCAGTATTCAGGTTGGATGAGCATGGGGTTTCTCCATTCAACAGATCTATCCAGGCCTTTTATCTACTTACAACTGCTAGGGGCACAGAGGTAAGCAAAGACAGATCTGGCCTCTGCCCACCCAGAGTTTACAGTCTGTTGGGGGAAGCAAGAAGAATGTCTGAAAAAGAAACGTTAGGTCAGGAAGTGGGGAAATGGCCCAAGAAGATGCAGCTGCCTTGGCAAGAGTAGGAGCTGAAGGAACTGTCCAAAGGCCAGGGTTGCCAGAAAGGGGAAGCGTGATTCAAGAGGAGGCCTGGAAAGTAGGGGTTAGAACTTGCAGTCCCCTCTATCCTTAACAAGGTTAGAGTGTGAGAAAGCCTTTTAATGGATGAATGCACCCCATAAGCAGATTGGCATTTTGAAAAGATGGCTCGGGCTGCAGTGTAAACCTCACACTTAAAAAAATAGGCGTATGCCTCCAAAATACAATGTCTCTTATTTGTTAAATGTCAAACCTTAAAAGGACAGATGTGCTAAGCGTCTCCTCCCACCCCAAATATAGCAAGTCTCAGAATCTGTTCTTAAGGTTTACTATTTGTTGGGTGAAGTTGTAGTTTTATTTAATTGGGTTTCAAGGCATCTGTGCATCCCTCATAATCCCATCAGATCCACTCAGCCCTGATCTTTCCAGAGTTTCCAGAATAAAACATGCTCATCCTCTCTTTTTTTTTTTTGGGTCCAGCTCCATTGCTTTCTCCTTGAATATTGAGTCCTAATTTCGTTACATCTCTCTGCACATTATGTTATGTCCTTTGTTTATTATCTAATAATATAATAATAACCCTCTACCCATTTTTCTTGGTGATGCATTCATTGCATTTGGCCTTCACTGACTCTCTTTGTTTTCCATTCTTTGGTCTCTGACCAGGGCCAAGCTTCAATTTTCAGAGATGTAATTCTTACTCCTATTAGAAATGGACAGGCTACATTTTGAAGGCCATGACACTTACAGGATAGTGGTTGAAACATGACTTTTGGAGCAGGCCGCTTACCACCCCTATGATGAGTATGTTATATTATACAGACTCCCAAAACTCTAGTTTCTTCATCTTTAAAAAAGGAGGTTGTAATAGTGTGTATTGCAGGGGGTTTTGAGAGGACTGAGTACAATGACATACGTAAGTGCTTAGCACATAATAAGCACTCAGGCATAATATAACGTAAGGATCATTATCAATATATATTATTCAATGGGCACATCAAACTGGAACATGAAAATCCTGTTTAAATTCCTATTTAAAAGATGAAAACAAAACCTGACTTTAACCTTTGTAAAAATTCGGGAGAATCTTTACAAACCGGGGGAAGGAACCAAATGAAAGCGTCATTGGGTGCCAAGAAAGGGTGGCGCTTTATCAGCTGAAAAAAGGTCCCTGCGCCAGCTCAGAGGCCTTCCTCTTCATTTAACTTCAGATTCTCAGCCAAGGTTTCATTTGCCTGTCACAGGCAGATGATGTGAGACTGGGTTGTCAGCTGATCTCACTGGGTGAGAGTCACTGGCCTCTGAGGGACTGAATTATCTTATAACACAGCCCACTCTTGCACCCGTCTACAATTCTCTGAACCCCCTGGGCTACATCAGAGTGAAAACCATCACAAACTACATCAGCGGCTGTTGTTAATTATTTGTTCACAGTGGCTAATCAAATAATAATAATAATAATGATTTGGCCGGAGGGCCCGTGCTGTTTTCTTGTCACGTTTTTTTTCTCAGCGTGGGCATCCACTTCTTGGAGGCTGTTCATGGGGGTATCCGCGCCCACTGTATTTGGATATTTCCCCATTCAAGGCCAGAAAAGTCATGGAGATAATTCCTAAACTTTGCAGCTGAAGGTGGTGTAACTAAGAGGGATACTCTCTTTGGTTCATACTCTATTTTAATTCTTTTTTTTTTTTTGGAGACAGAGTCTTGCTTTGTTGCCCTGGGTACAGTGCAACAGTGCCGGGGTATCATCATTGATTGCTACAACCTCAAACTCCTGGGCTCAAGAGATCCTCTTGCCTTAGCCTCCCAAGTAGCTGGGAACAGAAGTGCATG
This sequence comes from Galagoides demidoff, assembly GCA_963574575.1. Lineage (NCBI taxonomy): Eukaryota > Metazoa > Chordata > Mammalia > Primates > Galagidae > Galagoides > Galagoides demidoff. Next base: position 4,649 of record CAUYQV010029886.1, on the reverse strand, counting down.
CCACCACACCTAGTTCATTTTTTCTTTTTAGTAGCGATGGGGATCTTATTCTTTCTAAGGCTTGTCTTGAACTCCTGACCTCAAGCGATCCTCTGCCTCAGCCTCCCAGAGTGCTAGGAGAGCCTTTATTTTAATAATTGCTACTAGATATTATTGATGTTGGCCAAGGATACTCTCTCGCGTTTTTCCCCACTATAACATAATGCTAAGAAATTCTCAGGCATTTACAGGCATGCAGGCAGGTAGTGCTGGTAGGAAAGACAGCCATGGTGGAATGGTCAGAACTGGGGAGGCCAGAACCCCGCTAAGAGAACAGCCACCCTTTGGGCTCATTGTTTGTTGATAGGTGTTAGCAGAGCACCCCTCAATATAACAGAGCAAGATTTTCCAGACTCCTTGTTTTTATTTATTTTTTTTCTTTTTAAATATCATCTTCCAATTTGTGACTGCTGGCCCCTAACTTAAAAAAAAAAAAATCTAAATCCATTCCAAGTAATTTCAACACTGGGCTTCATTTTAGCCCTGGGGCAACCAGTTTAAACCTCTGCTCTAGTGATAGGAGCCAACCAGTATCTTTGGAGATTTATTTCTCTCCCCTAGGAACTACAAGAGTCCTCTACACTTGGGAAATGTTGTAATATAATTTGTGCTCAGTGGAGCATTGTGAAATTACTGGGGAAAATAATTTTCATTTCTAATGTCCAAAGGAAATGTGACCAAGAATAGAAAGTCCTGAAAGTGATTTTAAATTGTATTCAATTGGAAAGTCATTACATTTAAAATTAAATGGATGTCCTGAAAACCTTCATTAATTGTTAAGCTTCAGTGACCCCAGTCTGGGTTCATCCCCGACTCTTTAGCGTAACCAGTATTTAGTCTTTTCAGAATTGTTCAAAACCCAAACATTGTGATGTAAGATGGAAGAAGAAGAGAAGAGGGCGGCGCCTGTGGCTCAAAGGAGTAGGGTATCGGCCCCAAATACCGGAGGTGGTGGGTTCAAACCTGGCCCTGGCCAAAAAAATTGCAAAATTTGCAAAAAAAATTGCAAAAAAAAAAAAGAAAAAGAAAGAAAAAAGAAAAGAAAGAAAAGGGCTCAAGCAGTAAGGAATTCATTTCCTTTCCTTTTAGTTTTAACTGGAGTAGCTCTCTTGTTTAAGAACTCTGTTGACTACAATTTTTATTTTTTTTTTGGAGACAGAGTCTCATTTTGCAGTTTTGGTGTTTTTTTTTTTTTATTTTGGCCGGGGCCGGGTTTGAACCCACCACCTCCCATATATGGGGCCATTGTCCTACTCCTTTGAGCCACAGAGGCCACCCCAGAGTCTCATTTTGTCGTCCTCAGTAGAGTGCTGTGGTGTCACAGCTCACAGCAATCTCAAACTCTTGGGCTCAAGCGAAACTTTTGCCTTAGCCTCCCAAGTAGCTACAGGCGCCCGCCACAACACCCTGCTATTTTTTGAGACAGGGTCTCACTCTGGCTTAGGCTGGTCTCCAACTTGTGAGCTCAGGCAATCCACCTACCTCTGCCTTCCAGAGTGCTAGGATTATAGCACTTGCCCTTGACTACAACTTTTGAACAATCTAAGTTCAAAACATGAGGAAGGTTAATTTAGACTTCTAGGGATATTTTTAATGGTGGTGGTGGGGAGATCCTGTTGTTCTTGTCTAAATGTGATATAAGTCTAATTTTTTGATAATCATTTACACCCTAACTATGAACCAGCCTAGCAGGTTGTATTTATTATCGTTCAATAAAAATGTCTATAAGTTGACCACTGTAACAAACTGGTCAACATAAGGAATTAGGCCTACTGCACTGATATGTACATGTGGTGCAAGTCCAGTCTAAGAAAACTAGGTCAACTTAAGGAGGTGGTCAACTATGGAGGGTCTACAGTATTTATTTAACTCTAGAAAAGGCAGTGGTTTGGTGACATGAACACGAAGAGGACAGCTCTTGGTGAGCTAAACAATGATGGAGACAGCTCTTAGCCATAATACAGGAACAGGGTAGGAATATATTTAAAGTCTCAACTCTGATTTGATAAACCAATGGGCATGTTTTCCTGAGATAGTTAACAATATTTGACAGTAGAATTTCTTTTCAAAGCCTACTTCATTTAAAGGTTCACATGTTCAGTTAATGAGCTCAAGGCCTCCCTGCCAAAAATGGCAGAGAAGATGTGAACCTAGGTGTGCGGGCACCCAGACCACGCCCCTACCACCACCCCCACCAGCCAATGGATCTTTGCCAAGGACTTCTCTGATTCTTTCACCTACTCCTGACTGCCCCCAAAACAAGCAGGGAAAACCATTTTTGACTTCACAAAAGCAACTAGGCTCCTTTCTCATTGAATTAACCAATTTAAATGATATCATTAAATATATATCACACAAAATGTACCTTTGTAACCATAGTAACTGTACTGTTGAGTGGCATTAAGTGCATTCACATGATCACGGGACCATCATCACCACCACCATCCAATTCCAGAACTTTTCATCACCCCCAACCAAAGCTCATAACATAAAACTTACCATTCTAACTTTTTTTAAGTGTATAATCCCCCCTTTCCCCACCCCCTGGGAACCACTATTCCACTTTCTGTCCCTAAGAATTTGATTATTCTAGGCACTTAACATAAGTAGAAGCATATGTTTACCCTTCTGCATCTGGCTTATACTGGTTAAATATTTTAATGTTTTTTTTTAACAAGTTATCTATATTTTCAAAATTATCCATTTTGCCCTGTAGTTGTTTTGGATAAGCCAATTTGTCTTGTCTTACTGATATATAAGTTTGATGGATGCATGTACTATGTATGAGGGTATTAACCACTTGTCATTTATTATAATATAAAAATATTTTTACTAGTCTGACATCTGCCTTTTATGCTTATTAATTTATGATATTAAAAATGGGAAAGCTTCAGACCAAATCCAAAGGTCTTACTTATTTTCTCTTTTTAATTATTAAGTAGGCATTTACTTAAGTGGTTTTCCCTATATGGTTTGAGACCAGAAACTGAGAAGGGCACAAAGTCGATTTACAAAACAAAGACATTTGAGAACTGGGGTTTTTTTGCTTTTTAGGTATAGGTTTCATTATGTCCTCAAAAAATATTCTAGCTGTTTTGTTTTTGTGTTTTTCTGTCTGATCCAGTATTTGCTATGAATGCCTTGCCTAGAGTGAGGCCTCCATAAGGGTCTGCTGCTAAAAAGCTAGCAAGATCAGGATAGAAGTTAGGGGTCCAGGGACACTGAGTTTTTGAGAAACTTTGTGACTTAAATTTTCCATGAGAGCAATGCTTGTGTGTATGCAATCGGGGGTGTTCAACCTTCTGGTTTCTCTGCCTCACATTGGAAAAAGAGTTGTCTTGGGCCAGACGTTAAATGCACAAACACTAATTAACGAAAGCTGTAAAGCAAAAAAAAAAAAAGGTCCATATGTAATTTTCATGACATCTGCCACCAAAAAGCAAAAAGTCCTTCCATAATCCCTGCGCAGCCCATGGGCTGTAGCTGAGACACCCCTGCATATCTACTAACATCTTGGAAGAGCTATAAGTTTTTCAAGAACTAAATAGAAGGCTGAGATGGCCATTTCTTTCACTTTGTCAGTAAAATAAAACATTTTTTCTTTCCACCACCTTGTTGCAAAAAGTTCATCTATATGGTTGTCCCTAAACGCTGGCTTTTGAAGTCAATATCCAGATGTCATTCTAAGGTACCTGTGAAAAATAAAATTGCCCACCAGAATTTTAAAAATCTAGGTGGGATCACTCATGAGTTTGTTTCCACGAAGGAGATGTTCTGTGTTCAATTGAACTGTGTGTTATACCTTCTTTCTGGTAGACCCTAAAATAAAGATGCATTGGGGTGGGCTGGGGCCAATTGCCTGAACAACAGTAAACAGTTGTCATTCTTAGCTGCTAAAAATAGCCTATCGGCCATTATAGTGTTATATTCGGAAACCCCTACACAGTTCTAGATCATTAACTCAATTTAGGAGTCAACAGAAGGAGGGGGCTGTAGTATATCTTCAAGGCTGGGTTTTCAGGCATAACTAACTCAGTCAATTATCTCTTGATTCTGTGGAATTAAGCTGTATTCGGGGGAACTGCGAGTCAACAAATTATACATCTTTAAGTGTCGACCTGGCAACAAGACTCAGGAATTGTGAAAGATTGATTTTTTTTTTTTGATGTCTTTAATTTATTATTTGAAACTAGATTAAGTTAAAGTTTTCTATCTCCTCAACCTCTATTTTCTCTTCCCAGAAGATCTAAGTTTCCAGGAGCCTTCCTAATGTCTCTGATTCAGAAGATACACTTACCAACTCTAATACAGTAGATATCAGAACTACTGCATACATTGTATCTACATCATGCTTCTGACCTCAAAAGGGTCAAAATTGTGGAGACAATGCTCTCTGACTCTTCCTAGTCATAATCTCTGTCCTCCATTTGCTGGTCCTCTTAGCATGTTTCAGTTTCCTTCTTTTTAATGCTCACCATCCTTAATTATCAGAGAAATGCAAATCAAAACTACTTTGAGATATTACCTAACTCCAGTAAGATTAGCCCATATCACAAAATCCCAAAGCCAGAGTTGCTGGCGTGGATGTGGAGAAAAGGGAACACTTTTAC
>CAUYQV010029885.1:0-13900 GCA_963574575.1 Galagoides demidoff | reverse complement strand
CACAACGCCCGGCCATTTTTTGGTTGCAGCCATCATTGTTGTTTGGCGGGCCTGGGCTGGGGATTTGAACCCGCCACCTTAGGTGTATGTGGCTGGCGCCTTAGCTGATTGAGCCACAGGTACCTTAGCCTATTTTGTTTATGAGTTTACTCACTTTTCTGAACTAATTATTATTGCCTTTATTCTTTTGTTATAAGCAGCCACTGTGATGTCTTTCCTATTACCTTAGGAGTTGTCTGCTAGCTTAATGAATATTTCTTTAAATTCTAAGATTCTGGGTTTTTTCCCCTTTATGAAGCATTTTTCTAGTTGCTGTAAAGTTTTAATTAGTTTCTAGAGTTCCAGTCAAGTTGTTTCTTAAATTTCTTGACAGATTATTCCCCACTTTGTGGAGGAGTGAGTTTTTAAAGTTTCCTACTCTACCATTTTTGCTGTCACTCCTTTTCACTTATTAGTCAATCTGTTTAGTTTTCTTCCTTGTTCCAAGTATATTATTTCCATTGATGTATCATTAAATTTTACTGACTCTTTCCTCTATCATCCCCACTCTACCATCAAGTCCATCCAGTGAGTTGTATATTCTACTGATTCTATTTTTGTGTGTGAAAATTTGCATTTTTTTATGTCTTGAATTTATTTTCTGAGATTTTCTATTTAAACATTTGTTGCAAGAGTGGATGCAACTACTTTTTTTTAACATCTTAGTAATGTAAATTGAGCATGCTTAAACTGAAACTCTGAAATGCAAAGTGCTCCATAATCTGAAACTTTCTGAGTGCTGATGTAAGAGTCAAAGGAAATGATTTTTGGAGCATTTTGGATTTTATGTTTTCAGATAAGAGATGTTCAACTAGTAAGCATAAGGCAAATATCCAAAATTTGAAAAAAATCCAAAATTTGAAACATTTCTGTTTTCAAGCATTTCAGATAAGGGATATTCAAACTGTAGTTACTTTAAAGTCTTTATCAGAGACTTCCTACACTGGTATTACCCTCAGTAGTGGCTTCTCTGAATGTTCTTTTTTTTTCTTTTTTGAGACAGAGTCTCACTATGTCACCCTGGGTAGAGTGGTGTGGCGTCATAGCTCACAGCAACTTTAAACTCTTGGACTTAAGTGATTCTCTTGCCTCAGCCTCCTAAGTGGCTGGAACTATAGGTGCCTGCCACAATGCCTGGCTATTTTTTTGTTGCTGTTGTCATTGTTATTTTTAGCAGGCCTGGGCTGGGTTCGAACCTGCCAGGCCTAGTGTATGTGGCTGGTGCCCTAATCGCTGAGCTATGGGCACCAAGACAGCTCTCTAAATGTTCTTCTGCATGCAAATCAAAATGTTCTCAGTTCTTCACATGCCAAGTAATTCTGAATTGCATTAGGAGAAATTTGAATCTTATGTTAAGAGACATTGGGTCTTATTTATATTCTATGGAGAATATTATTTTTGTTTTAGTATACAACCCACCTACTTTAGGTTGAAATTCCCACATACTATTCTCATACTGACTATGAGAACAACTATGGAAGTGGTTCCAATGTCAACTCAGGTTTTCAGAGCCTTTTGAGTGTTCTTTGGACCTTTCCTGCACTTGCACCACCTAGTGGTCACTATGGGACCTATGTGGTGGTGTATTCATTAATTCTGTTCTCAGTTATGCTAATTAGTACCATATCCATGCATATATTGCTCAACGGTCATCCTAGAAACTTATGAACAACTTTATTAAGTTGCTTTATCATGTTTCTCTCTTTATGTGATTAAATCTATGAATATAGCTACTCCTTTCTTTTGTGTTCTTCCATGATTGAGCTTAAATGTATACCAAATGTTTAGCAACCAGGCTTTTTTTTTGAGACAGAGTCTTATTTTGTCACCCTCGGTAGAGTGTTGTGCTGTCACAGCTCACAGCAACCTCCAACTCCTGGGCCTAAGCGATTCTCTTGCCTCAGCCTCCTGAGTAGCTGGGACTAGAGGCGCCCACAACGATGCCTGGCTATTTTTTTGTTGCAGTTTGGCAGGTCCAGGTTCCAACCTGCCACCCTTGGTATATGAGGCTGGTGCCCTATCCACTGAGCCACGGGCACCACCCATAGGCTTTCATTCTTAAGTAAAAATCATTTCATTACTTTCTTCACTAGAAGGAACAGCAGCAGTGCCAATATTTCTTCTAATTGACAGCTAATAATAACAATAATAACAAATTATCTGAGGGGAAATATGATAGGAACTGGTAAGATTGGTGTCCAATAGCAATATATCTCAAGTCTAGCACTTAGTGATACCTGAAGAAAATGTCTCCCACTAACCCAAATCTTCCTGTTGATAAGCCAATGCCACAGATGATGAACTATAACTTCACTTTTTGTTGCCTTGTTCTTAAAAATGGATGGACAGAAAATATCAAAATAAAACTAAACAGAAAAAAGCTATCAGAAGAAACAGCTGAAAAAACAGAATGAAACTTAACATTTCAGTATCGTATTAATAAAATAAGAACAGGATGCTGGGAAATGGGAGTAACCAGCAAATGAAGAAAAAACTCTTAAGACACTAAAAATATAAAATGGTCATAATAAATAAATAAGTGGAAGGGCTGAAAGTTAAAAATTAAGAAAATGTCTGAGAAACTATAACATAATAAATGACAGAATATATGAGTGAAAAGAATCAACTAAGGTCAATCTAGGATCTGTAATATCTGACTGATAGGAGTTTTAGAAAATATAAACAGAGGGTGGAATTATCAAAGAATATAGAAAAGTGTGTGACAAGTCCATCCTACTAAATTATGGGAAAAGGAAGGGAGAGAGCTTCAAAAGAGGAAAGTGGTGATATATCTCCTTCTCTGACTTCAAGTCCAGGAGAGAAGAGTATATTGGTTAAGTTAAGGAGAATATTGACTGTGAGAACAAAGACTCCTGCCCTGATTTCCATGACCAGCATGAGACCAGTCATCCCCCCAATACTTCTCATGCCATCTTAGGAGTTAACGTGGGGAATAAAAGGAGTAACTGAAGGAATGAAAACTTATTCCCCAAAGACTGATTTAAACTTGAAGAAACTTTAAATTATGAAATTGGACTGAATTATAAATAAGATTTTTCTCTCCCCAGAAACTGAGTAAGTTGTGTAATATTTTACCTGGAGATACAAAAGAAAACAATAGAGATATTCCCAGAGCTGAAAAACAAATGCTATCTGAAAGAATACAGCAGTTCGAATAAGATATCTACATCCTAAATATATCATAAAAATTCCACGCCATCAAGAATAACAAGAAATTCTTTAAAAGTTGTCAGAGAAAGAGAGAGAAAAATACCCTACAAAATAAGAACTGGACTGGCAAAAGATTTATCATCGATAACACTGGATATTTTAAAACCTGGGAACAATGTCTTAATGTTCTGAGGGGGAAAATATCTATTTAGAATTCTTAATCTAGTAAGGTTGCTAATTAAAAATGAAAACATTTCAGACAAGTAGAACTCAGAATATGTTTAGCTCAAATCCATAGCATTCTTAGGAAGTAACTAGAGAGTCTTTTCTAGCAAAATGATACACTAAACCAAGAAAGATGACATGAAATCTAGACCCTGTGGATCTAATCCAGAAGAAAAATGAAGGAAAGTGGCAAGATGTCAGCTATGTGGCAGGTGTAGAAAAAATACTAAATCAGGGTAGGAAGACAGAAGGTTTTAGGGAACAACTTGGTTACAACACAAAAGACAGTGTGAAAATATAAAGGCTTAGGGTAAAACTACAAGTAACAGCAGGGAGCCAAAGATGCCATCTGTTATCAATTTTTTTTTTTTTTTGCAGTTTTTGGCCAGGGCTGGGTTTGAACCCACCACCTCCGGCATATGGGGCCGGTGCCCTACTCCTTTGAGCCACAGGAGCCGCCTCTGTTATCAATTATTAACTGAATAAAGGGGCAAATTTTATTTAAGGTTAGAAAAGTAACCAAGAGAAGAACTAAACAGTTAAGTAATTCCATTGGGAACAATGGAGATCAGGCAGTGTAAGTAAACTAAATCTTGACTTACAAGAGCAAGAGAATACAATAAGAAAGAAGAAAAATAGACAATATCTAAAATTGGTAAATCAAGAAGGAGTATCATAAGTGTGTTATTTAGAAAATCAAAGTAAACTGAAGAACTAAAAACAAAATTAGAAGAAGATCCTTTTGTGGACTGAGACTATTATAAGCCCTCTATACAATTTGATATTTTATGCATGTACTAATGTGGAAAAATTTTTTAAATTATGTTTTTTGACTAGGTAACACTTCCATATGGTTCTACATTCCAAATTTGTGAAAAGGACACAATGAAGAATTCTTCACACACCCCATTCCCTCATACCCACTTCGTTACTGCTAAGGTGACTAATGTGTTTCCAGATATTTTGGTGTATTTACAATCAAATATGAAGGTGTGTTTAATTATCTATTTCTCTTCAACACTTTTACATAAATAAAACCATACTAAATACACTGCCTTTATAGCCCGCCTTGTTCATTTAACAGTATATCTTGGAGATATTTGTATATTACCACCAAACTTCCTCATTGTTTTATTTCATAGCTGCGTATCACTGAATTATACGAATGCATCATAATTTAATCAGTTCTATACTGATAAACATCTAAGTTTTCCCAATTCATTGCCATTCCAAACAATGCTATAATAATAAATTGACAGAGATTATAAGAAAAATCATATAAGACAGTGTTTGTTTCTATCTCCCAATTAGACAATGAACTTGGCTTTCAACTCTGCATCCTCAGTGCCTACCATGGTGCTTGGTATACAGTAGGTACTCAATTAAGGTTTGATAATTTAGATAGAATTGAATTTTGATGAGGGAACTGACTTATGCAGACATTTAAATGAGATATAATAATACTGAAATCAAGTTTATTGTACAGCAAAGATAAGAATCTGTGCGAATCTATAATACCCTGTACACTCAGTCCTTGTCTTACAATTCACCAGAGAAAGGAAAAGCAGCAGTACAATTCAGGTTAGGGTAAGTATAGGAAATGTGGAGCAGGACTGTGGTGATCTTAGCTATCTAAACTCCCAATATCCAAGCTGCTATACAGATTCTAACTCCTCATAGAGCTGTTAATGGGTGTAAGTAGATATACAGAGTTCTTAGTGTCTTACCAGTGAAACAAATAAAATGAAATAAAACAATCAATTTCCTGGTAGAGATTAGCCCACCAATACATACAGATATCTCTGTCATACTTACTCTGAGCTCTTTTGGGCTTGTATGGATTGAAAGCAAGTGTAGAGTACTCGGCCAGTCTACCAAAAAAAAAATAACAATAAAATAATAAAGGAAAGGAAGGTCACATGAAGAAATAAGGAGAATTAACATTGAGAAAGATACAGCAATTTAGCACAGTCTAACCCAAAATTCAAAGGCCCCTATGGAAGTAGAAAGTTAAGTGAGATTCCAAAGATGTACTATGCCACAACCCAATTTATTGTGTACTCAGTTAACAATAAATGGCTACAACCACACATCTACTCATGTGACAGCAGGAAATTGTTAAGAAAACATGAGAACCAAAAAACTAAGAACCTAACCATTCAAATGGCTATGCTAAATGCTGACAAACTTATTCAACAACTGTTTATGACAATAGTAAATAAATTTATGATGACAAAGCTGAAAGAATTTCAAACGAAGCATAAAATTCAAAATGCTGATGACCTGTACTATTTCTGAAAAAGAGTGATTTTATGGAAAATATTCATTATTAACATAGATTCTGATAATACTAATAATAACATACTAAATGACAGGACATTCTTGGTATCCTTGGCAGAATTCACACCTATAATGCTAAATAGTAATTTCCTTTTTGTTTAACTGATACATATATAACCTCTTGACATGAACATAAAATTCAAACAGAATCCAAACAAAGTATGGGAACCCAGCCATTTATATAGCTTCTTAACCTCTCTGAGGTTCAGTTTGTTCATTTACAAAATGGAGATAATTATATTCCTCTAGGCTTGTTGTCAGGGTTAGAACATATTTATGTAAAGCACCTAATAAGCACATGCTACACAATAGGTGACAAATGGCAGTAATTGTTACTATTATTAGCCATGAAAATATATGAAGCATCAGATCCCTTCTCATCACCTTTTCGCCTACCACCATGGTCAATCTCCCATTATCTCTTGTGTAGATTACTGCAGTATCTTCCTAACTGCTTTCACTGATGCCATGGATTCTACACTCCATCCCTTGTCCCCTGTTCAGACTGTTCTCAACACAGTAGCCAGAAATATCCAATTAAAACATAAAGTCACCTTCTAGTGACTTCCTGACTCAGAGTCAAAGGCAAAGCCTTATAGACCTGGCCCCCTAATTAAATAGGAAACTAGGGATAATAGGGTGAAAGTAAGACTGACAGTGGCAAACTGGGATATATGGTTATTGTCTTTCTCACTTTGCTGGAGTCACATCAACTTCCTTGATGTTCCCTGGACATGCCACACTCCCCTTAGGGTCTTTTTACTGGTTATTTCCTCTGCCTGGAATGCTCTTCCCCCATGAAATCCACAAGACTTGCTCCCTTACTTTCTTCAGGTCCTGACTCAATGACCTTTCTTATTGAAATCTTCCCTGGCTACCCTATTAAAACTGCAAAGAGATTTTCTGTGCAAAGAGGACACACACAACACAACACATACACAAATACCTTTGTGTTTTTATCTTCTATGAAACAGGAAAAAATAAGTCCCACAAAACCTTGATCCATCATCTGGTACATGGCTTGGGTGCGAACATCTGAAAATGAATAAAATAAAATGAATAAAAATAAAAAATCTTCTGTCAATAAGCTTGAATAGCTTGAATATTTTAAAGATAATAGTGGCAAATAATCTCAGGTTCAGATTCTATAGGAAGAACACAGACATATTCTAAGGACAATGTGATTTGTCAATATATAAACACTTTACTGTGTTAGGGTAGTACTATGGACATCTACAATTAAATAAAAATCTTATTAATAACTCTAGGCTGCTTAGCCCATGAAATATCCCTGCTATGAAATCTAGCATAGAAAGAGAAATTGAAAACTTCAGTCCCCCACTGCCCCAAATCTGACAATTTCCTCCAGGGGAAGGCAAAGTGAAAAGCTTTGGAAAAAGAAAAGATATTTTGTATAAAAAGCCTTTTGATCTGTTCTAGGAAAGCAAGTATGTTAGACTTGCTACTAAAGAATAGTAGTACAGAAGCACTCAATTACAACTTGGACTTTACCTAACAAACATAAACAATGTAACCTAATTGTATGTACCCTTATATTAATCCAAAATTTTAAAAAAAGGATACAAGTAGAGAATTATTATTGAAGAAACCCTTAGAGGAAACTACTGTATAGAAATGATTGCAATATAATTAAATTCAACATTCTGGAGAGTAGAAAGAAAACACCACTATATTGTTGGTCAGTTTTTGAAAAGGATATAATAAACAAGCACTAAAAAAACATTTGAAATGATTAGTTAAAACGGGATAGGAATGGGCGGTGCCTGTGGCTCAAAGGAGTAGGGCACTGGCCCCATATGCTGGTGGTGGCAAGTTCAAACCCAGCCCTGGCCAAAAACTATGAGAAAAAAAAATGGGATAGAGAACCTATGGCCTTCTGATTTCAAGATTGTTCTTTGTAAGCAGCAAAGAAAGTAAAAAAGCCTTCTTAAAAAAAACGTAATTTGAACTAAACAATGTGCTTAGTGCCTAGATGACTTATGTTCAGTGTAAGCTCCTTATCTCAATGGTCACAGACAGTTCATACACCAAAGCCACTCTAGGTGAATATCACTGGCCTAACAGATATTTCAAACTTAACAAGTATAAAGTCAAATAGTTGATTTTCCCCAAAAGATTTACTACCGCAAGATTTTTCCCTACCTTTGTCAACAGCAATTCTATCCTTCCAGATGTTTATCATTTGACGCAGAAACCATAAAAACATTCTTTCTTGGAAGAGATGGGGTCTCCCTCTGGTGCTCAGGTTGGGGTACGGTGGCACAATCATAGCTCACTGTAGCCTTGAACTCCTAGCCTCAGGATATCCTCCTGCCTCAGCCTTCTGAGTAGTTGGGAGTACAGGTGCGCATTACCATACCTGGCTAATTTTTTTCATTTTTTTTTTTTTTAGAGATAGGGCCTCACGATGTTGCCCAGGTTGGTCTGGAATGTCTTTCCTCAAGCAATCCTCCCACTTCAGCCTCTCACAGTTAAGGATACTGTTGACTCCTCTTTCTGTCATACCCTATCCCCAATTCATCAGCAAACACTGTTAGTTCTATCTTTAAAACAAAATGAGAATTTGATCACCTCATACCACCTCCTCTTTAACTGCTACCTTGATCCAACAAAGCCACCATCACTATCTGGTTTCCAAGCTTTCCACCTTTGCCACTCTGCAGTCTGTTCCTAACCTAGTATCCAGTGATACCTTGAAAAAGTAAGCCAGATTGTGTCATACCTCTGCTTAAAACACTCCAATGGCTCCTGATCCCATGTTATCCCCTAGTGCCCCACTACCTCCCTGCCCTCATTTCCTATCATTTTCCCTACTGCATGTTCAAACAGAGAAGGTTGTGAAATGTTTCAAAACACAAAATTAAAAATAAGAAGAGGATTTAACTGACTATGGTAGATTCCATAAAGGCCATAAATACAGCCTATCTCTTCATTTCTAATCTCCCAATATCCAGCCCCTGATTTCTGAGCCTCCAACTTCACTGAAAAACTCAATGTTCCCTTGCCTCTCCTTTCTTTCACTTCAAAGTAATGGTGATCTCTGGGCTTCCTCCTAGGTTTTGTTACATTAATTATCTTCCATCTCTCTTGTGTGTTTAATATCTCTCTTTATGCCTTATGGCTTTTTTTATGTGTCCTCAACCTTGTCCCCACATCCAGAAATTCTCCTATACACACAAATGACATTCTCCACCCCATGGCTCTACATCACTCATTTACCTCTAAACTCCCTAGAACAGAGGTTCTCAACCTGTGGGTCACAAACCCTTTGTAACAATGAAAATACACCACAGCATTAGGAAAGTTGAGAACCACTGCCCTAGAATCAGGCTTCCTTCCATCTCCAGTATTTCACTGACAATGCTTGTTTAAATGCCCCTAACATCTTAGTGCTAAATCATCATTTCAATCTCCTCTGCATACTGACCTCTGTTTTATTTTCTATGTCCTGTCCTACATTTTTACCATTTTCTTCTCAGTTTCCATTGACCACACATCTTTCTCCTCCTAGATCTTGAATGTAAATATTTCTATTTTTCATGCATACCTCTTCTCTGTGTAGCCACACACCCTTTGGGTCTACTATTACATCAATATCAAACACTTTTTTTTTTTTGAGACAGAGTCCTCTGCCACTTGGGTAGAGTGCTATGGCATAATCTTAGCTCACAGCAAGCTCAGACTCCTGGGCTCAAGTAATACTCCTGCCTCAGTTTTTCTATTTTTAGTATAGATGGGGTCTTGTTCTTGCTGAGGCTTGTCTAGAACTTCAGAGCTTAAGCAATCCATCTGGTTTGGTCTCCCAAAGTGTTAGGATTACAGACGTGAGCCACCACGCCCAGCTCTTACCAAACACCTATCTCAATAGTGCTGACCTTACTTCTGAATCACTCAGTTCCTTCTGAGATTTCTAATTTTATGCCAGACATGGCTGACCCCAAAATTTCCTATCTCCACTGCCAGCTAATTTATTTCAGGTGCATTTTAGAACAGAATTAATGACCTTCCCTAACAGACCCTAAGCAATCTTCTCCTGTACTTCCTCTTCCTACCATCCCTTTAATTATTTTCTATTCTAACCCTGTTTATACAAATAGGTTCTTCCTTAGTTTCCTTCATGGAACTCCACTTTCCCACAGCATGGCTAGACACTATGAAGTTAGCATATCTGTTGATTATTTTCCATTTCCATTGGTACCATCTTTATCATTACATCACTAGGAATTTATTACTAGAAATTTGTCTTAATCTCTCACCTCCTCAAATGATGTGTATACACATCAGCAGTAATAGAGTCAAAGATATAGCCACAAGAGATGACATCAACCCACTGTGGAAGTATGGGGAACCACTGAGTGGAAATAAGGTCAGGTTCAGAGAGATGCCCCATTGGTTATCTGATTATAAAGGATTGCAAGTCATAAATGTAAGAATACAGATTATTAAGAAAACTGAATGCCTTTCCCAAAAGGAGGGCCTTGTGCTTCCTAGCACAGCCACCAGGAAAGAAAATGTCTCTTCAAAGTATTTTAAGAGTTCCCATAAATGAGCACAATTGTGTTTTTTAGTTTTCCAGGGCTATGGCTGTGAAAATAAATACAGTATGTCAGGGACTCTTCACAGTTGAAAACCAGAGCTGCCCTTCCTGTTCTCCAACTTGTAAAAATAGAAAATCCCTACCTTAGTCTTGTCACAGTGGGAGCACCTTACCAGGTAATTCTGATGCAGAACAGAATGGACTCACTTTTGACTGATTGAAAGGTTCTTGTCCTTTAGCAAAACATTGATCAAGACAGGAACATGGTTGTATTAGGTTACAATACCACCAACAGTGTAAAAGTGTTCCCTCTTCTCCATATCCATGCCAGCAACTGCAGCTTTGAGACTTTGTAATGTGAGCCATTTGCACAGGAGTTAGGTGATTATCTCAGGGTAGTTCTGATTTGCATTTCTTTGATGATTAGGGATGATAAGCATTTTTTCATGTTTGTCAGTCATCTGTCTGTCTTTTTTAGAGAAGGTTCTACTCATATCTCTTGCCCAGTTATATATGGGATTGTTGGGCCTTTTTTGGTGATTAATTTGAGTTATCTATATACAGTAGTTATCAAGCCTTTGTCCAATTCATAACATGCAAATATCTTCCCATTCTGAAGGTTATCTATTTGCTTTGGTTGTTGTTTACTTCGCCATACACAGCGTTTCAGCTTAACTAAGTCCCATTTGTTTATTTTTGTTGTTGCAATTGCCACGGAAGTCTTCTTCATAAAATCTTTCCCCAGGCCGATACCCTCAAGTGTTTATCCCACACTTTCTTTGAAGATTTTTATTGTTTCATGCCTTAGATTTAAGTCTTTTATACATCTTGAATCAAATTTTCTAAGTAGCGAGAGGTGCGGGTCCAGTTTCAGTCTTTTACATGTGGTTATCCAGTACTCCCAGCACTATTCTTTTCCCCAGTGTATCTTCTTATTTGGTTTACCAACAGTCAGGTGTCTCTAAGAGGTTAGTTTCATTTCATAGTTTCCTATTTGGTTCCAAATGTCAATGTCTCTATTTTTGTGCCAATACCATGCTGTTTTGATCACTACAGCCTTATAGGATAGCAGAAAATCTGGTAGATTAATGCCCTTGGGTTTGTTTTTATTACTAAGAATTGCCTTAGCTATATAGGGTTTCTTCTGGTTCCATACAAAATGAAGAATTGTTTTTCCAATTCTTGAAAGTATCATGATGATGTTTCAATGGAGATTGCACTGAATTGGTAGATTGCTTTGGGTAGTATGGACATTTTCACAACGTTCATTCTTCCCAGCCATGAGCATGGAATAATGGAAACAAATTTGTGAACAGGTGGGAAAGGCCAGAGGGTATCAGATGCTAACCAAATGATGCCTGCCTTGTGCATTTTTAAACTCAGGGCTTCTGTTTCAGCAATCATGTGTAGATACATGTGATCTATTTCTACTTACCTTCATGAAGCATATACAGATTTTCTTCCTAGTATGATAGTGATATATAGGGATGGCAATGATCAACAGGAAGAGATACCTCTTAGAGATACCTGTAAGTCACAGATCAACTTCCTTTTTCAGGAATCTGAAGATGGAATATCATTTCTTTGCGTTTTAAATATCAATAACAAACAAGATTTCCAGAACTCGAAATAAATAAATAACTATAGGGAATAATCTGTACATTAGGAGAAAATATTTTGTTTAAACAACAATCATTCTCATTGAAACTGCAGCCCTGAAATTATATTTATTAAGTAACAATCACCTCCTAAATGACAAATCCAAACGATACAGTTAACTACCACATGAAGTAGTTTGCTTGCATTTAGAGGCCATGTTGTATGAAAAATATATATTTATAAATACTCCTGACACATTCTGAGAGGAAATGTTCACATTTCTGGAAATAGTCTGAAAGAACAATAGAATTATACCTCCTATTCCTAGTGTGAAAGTAGAACACTTTAAGTACAAGATTTTTTAATTTATTCCCAACTAAAAACTTTTCTGAAACAAATGCCACAGCTGCCAGTTGTTGATAAAAAAAAAACAACTTTAAAAGGATATGAGAGGCTATATGCACCACTGCTTTGAGAATTGAAACTTTGAGATAGCCATAACGTTTTGTCAGACAGCTAAAAAGAGTTAGCACATATTTATATATCTGTTAAAATAAAATTTTAGCTGACCATTCACTTATTCTATACCTTGCCCTAATAGTTTCCATCTATTTGCCAAGGAAATAGAAATGTATAGTAATATTTAAAAGTTTGTTTATAGTGGCTCCGAGAAGTATAAACTTGTAAACTTTAAAACAGAATTCTTGTTTGGGAAACTGTAAGTTGTTAACATTATTGGTTATAGAAAACTCTTTGCTCAATTGAAGCTGCAACCTGTATTTGTCATGAGAGGCTGAGTTTACTCACTGATGTTAGTGATAAATCAAATTACTATGATATCACTGATCAGTGCTAATTACTTAGTCTGTATAAAACTGAGCAGATCTTAAAATGAGGATTATAAATTTAGGTACATATCTTCTTGAAATAAGCATTTACAAGTCACATAAAGTGAATATGAGAGTAGCTTTACAAACAATGTCAAGTCTCATGAGATTTATGAAATAGTCTGTACTATTTAAATCGTGCCTCTTTTTCTTTTATCAGCATGTGCTTTATAGGCAAAATTCAGGCTAAGTATATATATGATGTAACTCAATTGTATCTCTTTCCCCACCAGAACTATGGTTTTTCCTCCATTTCCTATTTCAGTGAATGGGATTCCCAATTGTTCAATCAAAGTGAGTTGCTGTAGAAATTCCTAGGCTCCTGATTTATATAAACCTCAGTTCCATTACTGGCTCTGCCACTTCCTAGCCATCTGGTTTTGGACCAGGTATTTCACTCTGAGCCTTAGCTTAGTTTCCTCCCTTAAGAGCTGCATACTCCTCATAATTATCTGGAAAGTATTTCAGCAAGTACAGAGTGCTTGCTAGTGCCAATGCTTCATAAGATGGGGATTTAAAAATGTTCACTAGATTTTCAACATCGGTGTTGCTGATGACTTAGCAAGTACCACTTCAGTGGAGCAGTGGGCTAAAAGCCAGACTACAGGGGAGTGAGGAATAGGTGAATGGTGAGAAAATGCACATGTATATCCCTTAGATTTTTAAGGAGAAATGCAAGATGGACCTGGAAGAGAAGTGGATTGGAAAAGGAATTTTCTTGTGTTTTCCTCAATGTGATATATGACTATATTTGAAAGCCTCATGCAGACAGTAGGAGCACACTAATAAGAGATGTCATGGAGTATGCACTGCTTCCAAATTTTGGAATTGGATTTAAAGGTATTATTATAAACTGGCATGTGACGGGTCCTCAGTATCTGTTCACTGAATGGACATACTGAGAAAAGGCTCCTTATCAGCTCTCCCCATTTAACCCTCATTTTTTTTTTGAGACGGAGCCTCAAGCTATCCCCCTGGGTAGAGTGCCATGGCATCACAGCTCATAGCAACCTCCCACTCCTGGGCTCAAGCGAGTCTCCTGCCTCCACCTCCCAAGTAGCTGGGACCACAGGTGCCCGCC
>CAUYQV010029883.1:0-26228 GCA_963574575.1 Galagoides demidoff | reverse complement strand
TCAAGCTATCCCCCTGGGTAGAGTGCCATGGCATCACAGCTCATAGCAACCTCCAACTCCTGGGCTTAAGCGAGTCTCCTGCCTCTGCCTCCCAAGTAGCTGGGACCACAGGCGCCCGCCACAATGCCCGGCCATTTTTTGGTTGCAGTCATCATTGTTGTTTGGCGGGCCAGGGCTGGGGATTCGAACCCGCCACCTTAGGTGTATGTGGCTGGCGCCTTAGCCGATTGAGCCACAGGCGTCGAGCCGGGTTACAACTCTTGATTGTGGTGATTCAAGTTAGAGTCTTCTTATGGACTGAATGTGCTCCACAAACCCATGTGTTAGGGCCCTGGCCCCCAGTGCCATGGTATTTGGAGGTGATCCCTGGGAAGTGATTATGGTAAGATGAGGTCCTGAAGGTAAGGCCCCCACAAGGAGTTCTCTGTCTACCCCAACTATAGGCATGTTCTGAGGGAAGGCCCCGTGAGGACAGGCTTCCAACCCTCGGAACTGTGAGGAAATAAGTTCCTGTTCACATTATTTTGTTCTGGCAGTCTGAGCTGATACATGCACCATACCTAGAGTTTTCCTATTTTTTGAGACAATCTCAAGCTGTTGTCCTGGGTAGAGTGCCGTGGTGTCACAGCAACCTCCAAATCTTGGGCTTAAGCGCTTCTCTTGCCTTAGTCTCCCAAGTAGCTGGGACTACAGGCAGCCACCACTACACCCAGATATTTCTTTTTGCAGTTGTCATTGTTGTTTTAGCCGGCCCAGGCCAGGTTTGAACCTGCCAGCCTCTGTGTATGTGGCCAGCACCCTACTCACTGAACTACAGGCATTGCCCGCTAGAGTTTTTCTGATTATGCAGATCAGTGAGACCATAACAGGTTGCCCCTAATCCCAGGGATGCCATATCAATGAGCCACCCCCAGGGATCTCTGTGGACCACACCATTGTGGTCATGCCTTGCTGCACTGTCATTCACAGTGACCACACCCCTCTGTCCTGCCTTGGGTGGGGGAGTGCGCCAGAAGGGGGCTCCCAGAGCTCCCAGAGGGTGTTATGCCTTCCCACCTGTGTTTTTCAGAATCTTTCCAGGGACAAAAGGGAGGAGGAGCACACATGCAGAATACAGCCAGTGTACCATCTTACATTTGAATATGCCTTATTTTTTAAATAAGTTTATTTATTTATTTATTTATTGAGAGAGAGCCTCACTTTGTTGCCCAAACTTCTGGGCTCAAGTGACCTTCTTTTTTTTTTTTTTGAGACAGAGCCTCCAGCTGTTGCCCTGGGTATAGTGCTGTGGCATCATAGCTCACAGCTCACATAAGGTGATCAGATGTCCTACTTTTGGAGGGACAGTCCCAATTTTTTTTTAAATTTTTTTTTAATTAAAAAAAATTTTTGTTTAATTTTTTTTTAATTAAAAAAAATTTTTTTAAATTTTTTTTTAAATTAAAAAAAATTTTTTTTAAATTTTTTTTTTTTGAGACAGAGCCTCAAGCTATCCCCCTGGGTAGAGTGCTATGGCATCACAGCTCACAGCAACCTCCAACTCCTGGGCTCAAGTGAGTCTCCTGCCTCTGCCTCCCAAGTAGCTGGGATCACAGGCGCCCACCACAACGCCCGGCTATTTTTTGGTTGCAGCCGTCATTATTGTTTTTGGCGGGCGGGCTGGATTCGAACCCGCCACCTTAGGTGTATGTGGCTGGCGCCTTAGCCACTTGAGCCACAGGCGGCTAGCCGACAGTCCCAATTTTTAACAATTTGGCCCGCATCCCGCGGCATTTTAAAAAAGTCCCAATTTTTGGAAAGAATGCACAAACGGGTGGGAGAACAGGAAGGGAATATACGTTCTGTTGCCACGTGGCTATTTCACCAGGATATGAGTTTTATATCATTTTTGTTAATTTTATAACGTTAAACTGTAATAATAACAAATAATTGTTGAGAAGTGATTATCAAGAACTGCTTATCAAAGTTCGCATTGTTGTCAGGCCCCCCCCTGCCCTGCCCCCTCGCTCCGCCCCCCAACTCTGCCCCCCCCCCTCCCCGTCAATGGTGTCCCACTTTACCAATGTTAAAATCTGGTCACCTTAAGCTCACAGAAACCTCCAACTCCTGGGCTTCAAGCAATTCTCCTGCCTCTGCCTCGCAAATAGTTGGGACTACAGGCGCCTGCCACAACACCCGGCTATTTTTTTTTGGTTGCAGCCATCATTGGTGTTTGGTGGGTCCAGGTTGGATTCCAACACCCCAGCTCAGGTGTATGTGGCTGGCGCCTTAGCGGCTTGAGCCATAGGCCTGAGCCTCAGGTGACCTTCCTGCCTTAGCCTCCCCAGTAGCTGGGACTACAGGTGCTCCTCCTTCACCCAGCTAGCTTTTCTATTCTCACTAGGGACAAAGTCTTGCTGTTGCTCAAGCTGGTCTCTAACTCCTTAGCTCAAGTGATCCACATGCATTGGCCCAGGCATGAGCCACCATGCCCAGCTTAGAATAGGTTTAGATTTACAGAAATACTGAGCAGATAATACAAAGTTTTCCTGTGTCCCCAACCCCATAGCAGTTTCCCCATTATTAACATTTTATATTAGTATCGTTCTTATAATTAATGAACTAATACTGATAAACTATTATTATTAATTAAAGTCCACACTTTATTCAGATTTCCTCCATTCTTCCCTGATGTCCTGTCTCTGTCCCAGGACCCCAAACAACATGGAGCCTTTCCTGTCCCCAAGTTCCTCTCTGCGGTGATAGTTTCTCAAACTCTCCTTGTTTTTGAGGACCTAGACAGTTTGGGGGGTGGTTGGGTGTTTTGTAGGATGCTCTGCTTTTTCTCATGTTTAGACTAGGGTTACAGGACTTGGAGAAAGAAGATCGCAGAGGGGAAGCACCACTTTTAGGCTGTCCTGTATGGGGAGTGTAGGATCAGTGGGAGTTAAGACTGTTGGCTTTGCACCTGGTTGAAGTTCTTGGCTGTGATATACCACCCCCACCCCTCCCACACCACATACCCAGGAGGTATGTACCTCCTCCCTGAGGGTGAAGTACTTGCATAATTTCCTTAGGATTCTTCAGCTCAGCACCTGTGGCTCAAGTGGCTAAGGCACCAGCCATATACACCTAAGGTGGTGGGTTCGAATCCAGTCCGGGTCCCACCAAACAACGATGACGGCTGCAACCAAAAAATAGCCGGGCGTTGTGGCAGACGCCTGTGGTCCCAGCTGCTTGGGAGGCTGAGGCAGAAGACTCGCTTGAGCCCAGGAGCTGGAGGTTGCTGTGAGCCGTGATGCTACGGCACTCTGCCCAGGGGGATAGCTTGAGGCGCTGTCTCCAAAAAAAAAAAAAAAATTCTTCTGGGGGGAGATTTATCTCTTCTTCCCCTATTATCAACTTATTTGATCATTTGCTGATATTACTATAGATTCATGGATATTTATAGTATGCTTCAGGTTATAGTGTGATCCTGTTTTATTTATTTTCTTTCTCAGATTGTGCCCTTGGCGAGTTCTTTCAGTGGCTCTGGTCTGCTGGGCTTACCTGGGTGTGTGCATGGACTTCTGTTGTTTTTCCCTCTGAGCCCTTACTCCCTGGGGCTGTAGGAAGCTCCAGGCTCCTCTGTGTATCTCCTGTTCCAGCCCTGGGATCAGCCATTTCCCCAAGGAGTCTGCCTTCTTTTAGTAGAAAATAATATCAGGTCTGGGGCTAGGTGTGTTCATTCCTATTGGAATATTGGCTGCCTTTAAGTTCTCTCAGGAGACTAAACATGTGTGTGGGTACTTACCATGTATCCATGCTAAGTTAAACATGACTTTTTTTTTTTTGAGACGGAGCCTCAAGCTATCCCCCTGGGTAGAGTGCCATGGCATCACAGCTCATAGCAACCTCCAACTCCTGGGCTCAAGTGAGTCTCCTGCCTCAGCCTCTCAAGTAGCTGGGACTACAGGCGCCCGCCACAGCACTCGGCTACTTTTTGGTTGCAGCCACCATTGTTGTTTGGCGGGCCCGGGCTGGGGATCCGAACCCTCCACCTTAGGTGTATGTGGCTGGCCCCTTAGCCGCTTGAGCCACAGGCGCCAAGCCCTGGACTGGTTTTTCATGTTGCCAGGATTTTTGTGCTGATTCTTCCTAATGAGTGTTTTCTTTTACCTATTTCCTTGCCCTAATTTTCCATTTACTTCCTCTTGCTCTTTAAGTTACCATGCCTCTGTCCTACAGTTTTGATGAGTCCTTTTGGTACAGGACCAGAAGGATGAGAAGATTGAAGAGTAAGAAGGGAAAAAAGATTTAAAAAAGAAAGGAGAAAAAAAAAAGAAAGGAGAGGGGATAAGTAAAAGGGAATATTTTTATAGAAGAGAGACACAGAAAGAGGGATATAGGAGCAATATAGGTGTACAGTAGGGTGCTTTGGCTTACCCTTAAAACCCCCCAACTTCTGGGGATGCCAGGTTGGGAGGTTCCCTTGAGGTCAGCAACTGTTTGCCAGACTGTTGGGATACAGTACCCTAATTCCACCAAGTAGAGAGGAAAGACAAAAATGCTATAAATCAAATCAAAAGAAGCAAACAGAAAACTTTATGGGATAAAATTGGGGGGAAATCCAAATAACAGGGGTAGAAACACTAGCAAAAATGAAGTTCTAATTGTTAAAGAAGGCAACAATGGAAAATTATATTTAAACTAGAAAAATGAAGAAAGAAAAGAAAGGAAAAAAGAAAAAAGAAAAATCTAGGGGGAAACTGTTGAAATTAAAAAGAAAGAAAACCAAAACCAAAAATAAAACAGTATGTATATCTTACTGAATATTGTCTGGGGAACAGGTGCTCTTCTGGGGTATGAAATGTTAATCACAATGCTAATACAATAGGAGGTGGAGACTGGAGGCCTCTGCTGATTTCTCAAACACCGCAGGGTGGAAAGCCTAAACATCTCTTCAGCCCACTTAAAAGGCACTTTAAACTATTAACCTTGGCTAAGCAGATTTCCCAGGAAAGCACTTGTCACTGGGATCACTCCTGAAGTGGCAGTCCACTTACCCAGTGTGCCAAAACAGGTCTCACTGTATGCCCCTGAGGGCCAACGCTGTAAGGCATCTCAGTCCCTGCTTTTAGGCTGCTCAGTCACTAGATTACTTGCCCAAGGTCTCTCCCCCATCCTCGCTCTGTGACCCTGAGGGCGGAGCTTGCTGGGGCAGTTCTCCCACAACGGCTCCATGTCACCCACAGCCTCCAAACACCATTAGCTCCATCCAGCTCAGCAGCGCAGTTTGGGGCCCTAGACAATGCTTAAAGTCCCCCGCACTCTCACCCGAGTTATCCCAAGGTAGTTCAGCTGAGTGCCAAGTCCAAAACAAAATAAAAAAGGCCTTTCCAGTTTGCAATCTCACTGGTGCTGTACTTACAGCTGCGTCGGGATTAGACTGAAGGAACACATGCAACCACTTGCCAGTTCTCCACTACTTTTGTCCACCTCATGGGGTCCAGAAGTCTCTTGCTGACTCCCTGTGTCCCCAAAGGGATGTTTCTGGGTAGATCGCACCAGCCAGAGATGCCTGGAGTCTTCTCTCCCCAGTCTGACTGTGCCCAGTTGCAAGGAAGCTGTTACTTGACTGCCATCTTGCTCCTCCTTGACATCATTTTTCTTGCTTCACATTGTTCCCTGCCTCCCTTCCTTTCTGCCCATTCTCATGGGTCTAGTTTTGTATCTGCCAGAGTATAAGCACTTTAATTTTTGCTTTAGACTCTGCCTTTTAGTGCAGTGTGAACTAAAAGTAGAGGATCCGGAGATAAGATTAAAATTAAAGCAAATAGTTAAACAAGAAACTTCAAGGAAAACCGAAAGTAGTGCAAGAGAGAAAAAATAGTGACAGGGCAGTCCTTACTATATTAATAGAATTTAATACTAATGTTATAAACGCTAACCTCCAACAACAATTTAGGTATCATAACACCAGAAGCGTGGAGTGGGGAAAGAGGTATTGGTATTGCAATAGCGGTGGTTAAAGAGGGCTAAATCCTCACCCTCCCTAGAAAAGTTAATCAGACTGAAAATTCTGAAAAAGTGAAAATGAGAAAAGAAAAGACTAATGGAATTGAAATGATTAGCCTCTTGGCAAAGGGGAATAGGGAGTTGCAGAAACTTCTCTTTTTCAAGTCTTAGAAATCATGTACATTTATAACATTGATTTTTAAAAAGCAGATTTCAAATGCTAGTTACCAATGAAAACATGTCATTTTATTCCTGTAACATGCACAATCAAATTAAAGGAGATGTTTGACTTTTGAAGAAACTCCAGTTTTATGAAGTGATTCCACCATTTTACGCTCCCTCTAACAATGTCCGAGAATTCCAGTTGCTTCACATTCTCTCCAACATTTATTGTTGTCAATCTATTTGTCTTTGAGCATTTGATATTGTCTCTTTTTATTTTCACCATGGCTGCTGGTTTGTGGTGGCATCTCACTGTGGGTCTAATTTGCATTTTGCCTGGTGACTAATGAAGTTGAGTGCTCCGTCATGGGCTTCCTGGCCATTTGTCCATCTTCTTCTGTGTCCTTTTTGCATTGGCTTGTTTGATTCATTACTCAGTCATGGGAGCTTTTCTGTATTCTTGGTATAAGTCCTTTTGTCAATTTTATGTGTTGCAAATATTTTCTCCCAAGTCTGTGGCTTAAGTATGTATTTTCTCAATGGCATCTTTTATTTAGCAAAAGTTTTAAAAATTTTGCTAAAATCCAATTTATTAATTTTTTTCTCTTATGGTGATACTTTGTGAATCCTCTTGAAGAAAATTTTCTTACCCCCAAGATCAGAAAGATATTCTTTAATGCTTTTTTTTTGGTAACTTTCTAGCTTTTCCACAATCCATTTGTTGAAGTGATTTTCCTTTCCTCATGTGTCAGTAATCTATTGCAAATTACCACGAACTTAGCAACTTAAACAACATATATTAATTACCTCACAGTTTGTGTGAGCCAGAAGTTCAGCGCAGGTTGGCTGGGACCTATACTTAGGTCTCACAAGAACAGAATCAAAGTGTCATCTGGGCTTTGTTTCTTTCTGGAGCTTGGGGTCATCTTCTAGGCTCATGTGGTTGTTGGCAGAATTCAGTTGTGGTTGTAAAGCTGAAGTTCCACGTCCTTCCTGGCTGCCAGCTGGGGCTTCCCGCAGCTTCTAGAGGCCCCTATATCTGCTTTACACATGCCCGTCTCCCAGAACATCGCAGCTCCTTCTCTGAAGCCACTGAGGAGCTCTCACTCCGTCTGCCAAGATGGAGTCTTACACAGTGTGATGTAATCATAGAGGTAACGGCCATTGCCCTTAGAAGTAAGTCATAGATCCTCCCACACCCAAGAGGAGAGGACTACACAGGGTGTAGGGCCAGGAGGCAGAGATCATAAGGGGCATTTAGAATTCTGCCTACCACACCCCATCTCAATGGCCTATGACACAGGAGAAATGAGGACATATGTACACAAATGGTCAATGCTGCTTTGTTCAAAATAGCCCCAAACTTTAAACAGCCTATACCCATCAATGGGAGAATAGAAAACCAAACTGTGACATATTCATGCAATGAAATGCTACTCAGCCATAAAAAGGACTGAACTGCTGATGCATACTTCAATGTGGATGAATCTCAGAAATGCATGAGAAGAAGAAGCTGGCCCCCCAAATGGACCTGTTGCCTGTACTCAGTGATATAAGGTTTGAGAAGGGGGAGGACGAGCCTATGGTGATAGAGTCCAAGGAGCACTTTTTTGGAGGTGTGGATTGACTAGGAGGGCAGATTTGGATTGACCCTGCCTTCTGGAGTGATGGGAATATTCTGTGTCTTGCTATGCATTCATTAAACATGGTAAGTTTGAGATCCACTATGTGTAAGTTATACCTCAATTACAATAAACTCAAGTTATTTCAGAGCAAGCAAGTACTAAACATGGGATCTGGGTCGGGTCCTTAAACTTCAATGTGTACAGGAATCATTTGGGATGCTGGTTAAAAGTGCATATCCCTAGGCCTCACCCAGAAGATTCTGGTGCAGGTGGTCTGCTATGGCACTGGGGACTTGCATTTTTTTTCTTTCTTGTTTCTCAGGCTGGTCTCAAACTCTTGAAGGCAAGCAATCCACCCGTCTAGGCCAAGCAACTCAGATTATTCTGATTCTGCCGGCTCCTGGCTGTAGCTCAGAGGAGCACTGTTTTGACGACTGCTCTCAGTGCCTGGCTGGCTCCTCCCTCATTCTCTTTCTCAGCATGGCCAGGGGACCTCAGGACAGGTAGTTTGGATTCAGCAGAGATGGGGGGAGGCACAGCATGATGTACCTCTGTCTGGACCCTGGCTGGCCTGGTCACCCCTCCCTCTTGGACATTTTATGTATTAGAGAGGGAAACTCTTTCACATGAAGCCTTCTGGGTGCAGCTAGGAAAGTGCCATGTATATTGCCAGGCAGAGCCATTTGCTGGAGAAGGAGCAGCTGCCTCTTCCCCACTCTCTGAGGACCACCCCAGCCCTGAGCCTGGGGCACAGGCTCTGTGAGCATTGGATCAACTACAGCTGTGGCTACAGCCCATCAGGCCTCAGGATGGGGTTCCCTCAGAGTGACATCTGGGGAGCCCTGTGGCTTCCAGGGGCTCTGTGTCTATACTATGGGTTTGGCCTCAGATAAAGTTTTACTGTGGCTTCATAGTCAGCTTGAGACTTCTCCTGCTGACACCTCCTCAAAGGCATAGCCATCTTTTCAGAAACTCTGGGCAAACAGCAGCAGGCAGACAGGGGCTATGGGGCTGTGTTCCCATCTGCAGTGATCACAAGGCCAGAAGCGTTTATAAGCCAGGGAAGGTGCTCTGTGGGCAGACTCGGTGGGCACCCCTTTCCCCAGGCCACTCTTAGTGTCAGATGACACAGAGAAGGAACACTTGTGATGTCCCAGGCGCCCTGCTGGGTGCTCCCTATGCATCAGTGCTAACCCTGCAACAGCTCTGCAGGGCAGGCATTGTTGCTCCATCTTGCAGATGAGAGTCTGAGTTTCAGAGAAGTTAAGTAACTGGTCAAAAGGCACACAGCACTAGGGAGAGGATCAAGATCCGAAGACCTTCAGGGCCCCGTATTTCTCGACTAAAGTTTTCCTGGCATGTTACCAGAGAGAGGCCTGAAGTGGGCAGCTGCTCAGATTGAGAACAGAGGCTGGTGCAAAGATTTTCAGGGGCAAGGTTCAAGAATCTGTGTGCTCTCAGATCACTGCCACAAAGCTGGGCTAGAGGATCCTCAGCTGGACAGGGATACCTGGAAAGCTTCGGCAGAGGCTGCCGCCTTCGTCACCACCATCACTGTCATTATCACTGCGATGCTGCACTGCTTGACACTGAGGAAACCCTTGCATATCCCCTCTTTTATCTGAATGCACAATGGTGGGGAGTAGGTGTTGCTTTTCTATTTTTGGAAAGAACAGAATGAAACTCAGAGCAATCCTGTCCTCGTGGACCCTTCCTTTCTGGTGAGCTACTTTGGGGCCGCAGAGTTTTCAAGGCAGCCCCCTCGGGTGGGGTGGAAGGGCGTGGAGCAGGCTCTCCATCCCGGTCAGCGAGGGCCTTGCCAAATATTTGTGGGTGTGAGTCCTCACCCAGGTGAGGGAGGAAGAGACCAGGCCGAGTGGATTACTGAGCATTTGAACTCAGCCTCAGAACAGCAAATATTGATTCAAGAAGCTGCCCAAAGGAGCTGACATTTTTATAGTCAACAAATACAGCCAGCCCCTCCCAGCCCCCCTCAGTCAAAGGCCCTTTCTCTCTGCAGCTGCCAGGGTACATTTCTGTCATCCGTGCCTGAGAAGAGGAGGAAGAGCTGGTGGGAAATGTCCACAGGGGCCTGGCTGACGTCACCATTTCACCTTTAGAGAGAAGTGGGAGCCCTAGGCCCCAGAGGTGTGACCTGGGAACCAGCCAGCCAGCCAACAAGTGCCAGAGTCCCTTGGGCAGAGCAGAACCTGGCCCTGGAGCCCCCACAGACAATAGCCACACCTCCCACACACAGCTGCCCCCTGTGGTGGCTCTGGGCTACCTCCGCAGCTCTGGTTGCCTCATTCATGGATGAGGGCCTCGGGCCCAGAGAGACAGATGACTGTCCAAGGTAAACAGCCAGAGCAGTGAGGCCAGCCCTGCTCTTCTGTTTCAAGCTAAGCTACTCAGCTGGTAACCAGAGCTTGTCCTCTGCCAGGCAGCTGTCCCTGCCCCTAGGCCCGTCCTTCGTGACCACAGCCTAGTGTCCCGCACCTGCCTCGTGCTTTGCTCTACTGGGTCCCTTCCCCTGGAATCCCTACCCAAGCTCTTTTGGAACAGTTCTTGCCCACCACCCTTCTCACCTGTCACCTCTGCAGGAACTCTTTCTCCCTTCCGACCCTCACCCCCACCCCCAGGCAGCAGAAACCGCGGCTCCTTCCCTGGTGCTCCCAGCACAGCCTTGCTCCCTGACTGTAGCACTGTGCTACTTCCGTTGGGTGGATCATTGCACGGGCACTTGTCTGTCAGTCCTTCTGGGCCAAGAGCTCCAGCAAGAGGCGCTAGTGTCTGTTGCCCTAAAGTGCCCAGCAGAGAGCCCAGCACTGGCAAGTGCTCAGGTAGCTCAGTGCTTGTGTAATTGGGTTAGAACAATGCAAGACTTGTGGCTAAGAAACCAGAGCTACAAACTCAGGGGCATCCAGCCACATGGGCAGGCCTCCTGCAGAGGGAAGGCTCTAGCAGTCCAGGAGCTCTTGTTGTTAGTTCCTGAGCTCCCCCACCCACCTTTCCACTTCTCCATCTGTCTGTCTGTCTGTCTGCCGGACTTCTACTCTTACTGGTCCTGGGTGGTGTTGGGAACGCCTCGGTCCTAGACCCTGTCTGGAAAGTCTGCGGCGTGCCAGGGTATGTGGGGACCTGAAGAGGCCTTTCTCCTTCCAGACTGGTTTGCGGACCAGCTGCTTGTGTGTCATGGCTCTAAGGACTGTGGCTTTCGCCCTTCATTTAGTAGAAGACAACTCTTCTCAGGACTGGCCCTGGCAGGACTGTGAAGGAAACCATGTGTCATTACTGCTGCTCACCAAAGCCTCTTCACCTTCCAGCATGTGGTGGGATTCCAGGTCCTGGCCCCTTGTGGCTGGGTGTGCCAGGGAGCCCGCTCAGGGCAGAAGTGGCGCAGATCATTTCTGAGCCAGATATACAATTGGTAAAGGATGCTTTTCTCTTGGATAGGCAACTCTGTGCTGTGAGATCGGCCTGGGAGATGGGCCCAGGCCCTGCTGCCCTCCACAGGAGGCCTCCAGGCAGCAAGGGGAGTGAGGGCAGCAGCTTGTGTTTAGAAAGGTGACCCAGAGGCATTTGTATTCACACCTTTTAGCCTAAACTTTGTCACACAGCTATATCTACCACAAAGGAGCCTGAGAGATGCCATTTGTAGTGGGGCAGGTGTGTGCCCAGCTTAAACTCAGCCACATTTATTATTAAAATGAAACAAGGGAGCATGGACACTGAGGCAATTAGCGATCTTTAACTTCCCCCTTGCTTGTCTCGCTGTAAATAATCGTGTCCGAGTCTCCCGGACAGAATACTTCCTGGCTGCCCATAACCCTTCTCCCAGGCCGGCTGGAGCTCTGGACCTCCTCTCTCCTTCCATCTTCAGACTTCCAGCTCCAAATGACCCTGGAAAGCCTCTTTTCTTCCCTGGGCTTCCTCTTACCTGTCAGTGGAGGGTTCAGACAAGTTGATCACCAAATTCCTTCCAGCATTGAGATTTGGTGGCTGTGCTTATGGGCAAGTCATTCAACCTCTCTGGGCTTTAATGTCTTCATGTAGAAAGTAGAAATAAAAATATTGCTTATCTTGGAGTGTCATTGTGAAATCATCAGGATTATGCCTGACATGTAGGAAATAATAAATGTTTGTTGTAATCAAAATAATATGAGTTCCAGTTGTCAGCTTCTTAGAAGAATCTAATGTACTCATTCAAACTAAGGCCTAAAGCAGGGTCAGCAAGTACTTGGCCCAAGTGTGGCCATAATCCTCCCATCTGTAGCAGACATCACGGTCAGGACAGTCCCTTCTCAACGTGGTGCCCAGCAGCCTCTCCTCCAGGAAGCCCTTCTGGCTCAACCCCAGGCAGGTTGATATAAAGCAGCCCACACATACCCCTATCATGGCTGTTGTTGTGAGATATTATAATTTCCTTTTCACTTGGTGGTACCCCAACTAGATTGTGGGTGTTTAGAAAGGTGACCCAGAGGCATTTGTATTCACACCTTTTAGCCTAAACTTTGTCTAGGGACTACAGTCAGTTTTCTATGGGCTAGCTCAATGCCTGCAATAGCACATGTTCAAAAAAGTGAATTCCAGATCCTGTGGCTGGAAAGTAGGGGAGATGTTTGGGGTTGGGCAGTGGGCTTTGGGACCACCTAATGGAAGACCATGTTTCCTGCCTCTGGAGGTTGCTGCAAAAACTATGGGGCAGGGGCACATTTCACCTGCCAGAGAAATGCAGTGCTAACTGGTCACCTCCAAGTGACCGGGGCAGCCAGCACACATGGGGAGGGAACAAGGCCGGCAAGCATAGGGGCATGAGACTCCGGGAGCTGCCCTTCCCCAGGCCCCCGTGTCAGGTCAGCTTCCAACTTAGCAACTAATGGACCTGGGAGAACTCAGCACCTGTTTTCTGCTCTTGCAGACCCATGCTCAGAATCACCTTGGTGACAGAGTAGAAAATGGAGCGGGGGCGGGGTGGGGAGTGGCCATCTGCCTGATCCACCGGAGAGGTACTCATTGCTGGGCTCAGGCAGGACACTGAGGAGGGCAGAGAAGTGGCCACACTATCTTTGGGGGATCCCGTGGAGCTGAAGGGAGCACTCATAGACGCCAGGGACTCGTGGTAACTTAAGACCTTGTTTCCAGTGTCATGGCTCATGGCCTGGGTTGGATATGACCAAGCACAGCATGCAATATGAGAGCACTGGCAAGGCCTGTGTGTGCCACATATTTACCCTCTGGCCTCTCACCAGCCCTAAAATGCCAGAATCAGGGTGAAGCCAGGAAGGTCACCTTGCTGAGAATACCTCCTGGCTACCCAATCTATTATTGCAGCCATTTTTTAGATAAAGAACCAGAGACTCAGGGAAGATCATGTGAGTTCCAGAGGTCACAGAGCTTGGAAACCAGGCCACATGCCTCTAAGTGTCTGGCTGGCCTCGCAGGCCTGCAGGCCTCCACAAGGGTCCTCTGTTTTTCTAAGAAGTCCTGGATTCCATCTCTGCAGCAGAAAGAGAATCTGATGGATATGGATCACTTGAGAATAACTAATATTTTTGAAAATATTAAGATGTTTCTGTCCATGAACTCAAGTGATGCAAACAGCACCCCTTGACCAGATGGGGGGATTAAGACAGAGCAAGCTGTGGACTCTGACCCCCAGGACCTTGAGGCTGGAGGTGGACTGGAAACTACTGATGGTAGTGCCTAAATGCATCCTGTGAGGGGTCGGTGGTATCTCCACTGGCATCTTTGGAGAAATAACGACAATAATTATCAATAATAGTAATAGTCAATCAAATAGCGTGCACCTGTTAAGTAGGGGGAGTATGTGCTGATGATGTGGCCGTCCCATCTTTCCCAAGGGGATGTGGCCTTTCCCCTTCTGCATCTGCCACCAACCTTCTCCAGGTTCCAACAGACTCATCTGTTGGGAAAGAAAATCACTGTACAGGCTGTTGGTTTCTCAGAGAGGGTCTTAAGGCCTCTTTCAGAGGCAACGGTTGTAAAAAATCATTAATCATTGCTTTTGATTTACAAAATCAAGGAGTATTGAGAGGAAAGTAGTTTTTTTTTCTTTCCAATCCAAATTGATCGCACTCATTTATTCAACAAGGACTTATTGAGATCATATTTTGTGTCCCACACTGGGCACTAGCGCTGTTGATTACCCATATACACAGTGGGAAAGGAGAACAGATAAGGAGTTAGCTTATCTCCAGGAGGGGGTAGGATTACCCAGCCTTGTGGTTTGGGGGATGAGGGTTAAGTTAAGGTGACGTGTGTAGAAGGAAAAGGCGGAGTCCAAAGTTCTCATAGACAAGAGGGGTCAGCATGGGGGACCCTGGCCAGCTCCGCCCATGCACCGGCAGGCTCCCATGGGTGTGAAGGTGCCGTGGAGTGTCTCTGTAGTGCCTGGTGTCTGTCCCAAGAACTGGAACAACCTCTGGGGAACCCACTGAGTCCAAGGCCACCAGGAAGAGGGGTGCCCTCCACACCTCCAAACTCAACTCAGGCCCTTCGACCCTATGTGGCAACACCTCCTTTGTGAGAACCCGGGACACTCATGAACCTCCCTACTCCCCCAAGAAGTGATCGAGATTTTGAAAGCTGACTTGTTGAAAATCAGTCACCATGAAAGGACTTAAGAGTTTTCCATATAGTACTAGAACTAAAGAATGGTCATAAGTAAAGAAGAAGTAGGTATTGGTTGGACTTAAGGAAGCAATTCCTGGCAGGCAGAGCTGTCTGCAAAGGGCCTGGGCTGTGTTAGGGACAGGGAAGAGGCATGACCTGTAGCTGCTTGGCCCTTATAGGGACCCAGGAATCAAAGGTACTATTGGACCAGAGCACCAATAGCTCTTTCTCTTGAGGAACCAATATAAGCTAGTGTAGAAAGGATGTTAATCTAAAAAGACGTTTTCATTGTCTTCAAATCCAAGAAAAGATGGTTGCACACAAATCTCTGTCCTCAGAATAGATTAATATAAATGGAAGCCCTGGATCAAAGGGCACCATCACTTTTAAGACTTGTGCCACATGTCACCAACAAAGAAACACTGGACTTCAGAACAAATGAAACTAACAGACTCATACAGAACATTCTCCTTCCCAAATTGCAGAATACACATTCTTCTCATCAGCGCAAGGGACATTTTCCAAGAAACATCATGTGTTAGACCACAAAACAAGTCTTAGCAAATTTAGAAAAGTCAAAATCATCCATGTAGCTTCTCAGACCATGGTGGAATAAAACTAGAAGTTGGCTGGGTATAGTGGATGCTGTTCTGGTGATGAAAACACTCAGACCTCAACTTCAACATTATACAGTTCATCCATGTAACAAAATACGCTTGAATCTCCTAAATCTATTGGAATAGAACAAATAAACAAACAGAAAACCAAAGCTCTAGTGCAATGTTTTTAAACCTTTTTCTATCTCATGGTGCACTTGAACCTATTTTAAGCTTCCATGGCACATTTAAATTATGTTCATCAGAAAAAAGAGAGTAAAGGCTCGGCACCTATAGCTCAGCAGCTAGGGCATCAGCCACATACACCGGAGCTGGTGGGTTCAAACCCAGCCCAGGACTGACAAATGACAATGACAATTATAATAAAAAAAAATAGACAGGCGTTGTGGCGGGTGCCTGTAGTCCCAGCTACTAGGGAGGCTGAGGCAAGAGAATCACTTAAGCCCAAGAGTTGGAGGTTGCTGTGAACTGTGATACCACTCTACCCAGGGTGACAGCTTGAGACTCTGTCTCAAAAAAAAAAAGCGTAAAAAAAAGATAGATTTACTGTGCTTTGAACTTCTTTCAAAAATAATTTAATTAATGATCAAAATGCTGTCACATCATAGCTGTGTGCTGCAGCATACCGGTTGAAAATCACGGCTCTAATGCTAGAGTCGGGCTCAGCAGTGTTTGAATCCTCAACCTTCCTCCACTAGGTATAGAATCCTGGGCAAGCAACCACATCTCTATAACCTTCTGTCTACTCTTTTGCTAAATGGTTGTGAAAACTAATACTAGTCCCGCAGGTCCCTGTGAGGAGCAGTTGAGACCACAGTCCTGAAGGGCTCCGCACACTGAGGGCCTTAATTCATCTTCAAAATGTCTCTCCCCTCCGTCAGCCAACACCTGGTCAGCACTTAGGAGATGGCAGCGACTCCTAGTATCAGCAGCAAAAGTGAGCTTTTATCTTCCCTAATAGGGAGAAAATAGAGGCCTGGTGGCCAGAGTGGCCAGAACTACAGAGCTGGAAAGGGAGGAAGAGGCCAGCGACTGGCCTGGTGTGTCTGGGGTCTCACGTAGAAGGGCTGATTTGTCAACCCTACCACATGCACAAAGTTAAAACCGGACAAAAGGCATAAAATTTAAAGAAGGTGCTTCCTCTCCCTCCTGACACCCATCCTTCATTCTTGTGTATCCAGCAGGAAATTCTTTTTTTTTTTTTTTTTTCCAGGAGGAAATTCTTCCGGGCACATGTTAGCCTAAATGGCTCTCTGAGCCTTTTCCATCCCCTGTACCTGTGTCTACACCACTTACTGTTTACTGCTATGAGGGACTACGCTGTACGTGACCTTTCTCACCTCTGTCTCCACTCGGCATGCCTGAGAGCTCGCACCCAGGTGTAGCTGTAGCCCTGTCCCCTTTCCTGCAGGGAATCTTAGCTATCCCATTGCATGAATGCCCTTTACTTTTTTAATATGACTTCTATCAGTGAACATTTAACTTTTTCCCAGAATTTCATAACCATGTTTTGATGTGTATCATTGTACGTATAAAATAAGTAAATAAAACCAATCTCTGTGGGTGAGGCCTGGGCATCAGAATTGTTGGCATTCCTTGGGGCTGCTTGTCCATGTAGCCAGAATTATAGGTACAGTGGTCTGTTTTAACATTGTCATTTGCTTGCTAATTTTGTTTTTATCTTCAGAAGTTTAAATGTTTATGTATGTAGCCATATTTGTCTTACTTTTCCTTTGATTTTTTTTTTTTTTTTTTAGTATCCTTTGTTTGGGAAATTCTTTACCCTTCAAATAGTCACATGGTTTCCCATGATGGCTTCACCCCTCCGATTACTTGATTACTCGTGTGATCTTAGGAAGCTGCTGATCCCGTCTATGCTGCTGTTTCCCCAAGAGGTGGTGGTGGTGGGAGTAGGGCCTAAGACTTTCCCAAAGTCTTCCAAGATTGTTTTTGGAAAAAAGGTCTCTGGTCCAATAACCTTGGACAATGCACATTAACAAGGCAACAGTTCTGAGAAATAGTCCAGTAAAGAAAGCTTATCTAGCAATTCCACTCCTGGGTATATACTCAAGAAAATTAAAAACATACGTCACACAAAACTTATATATACATGTTCATAACAGCATTGTTCATAATAGTTAAGAGGTAGATGATACAACCCAAATGTCTATCAACTGATGAATGGATAAACAAAATATCCATACAATGGACTATTCGCCATAAACAGGAAGAAAGTACTGATTCATGGTAAACACGAACAAACCTTGAAAACAAACAAAATAAGCCAGTAATATGGGATCACATAGCACAATTCCATTTATATGAAATGTCCAGAATGCGTAAATCTATAGACACAGAGAGTAGCTTAGTGGCCGCCTGGGGCAGAGGGATTTAAGGGGACTGGGAATGAGTGCTGAGTGCACAGAGTGTATTTTGTGGTGGTAAAGACGTTCTGTAATTAGATTGAGTTGTGGTTGCACAATCCTGTGAATACACTAAAACCACTGAACTGTGCATTTAAAAAGAGTGAATTTTATGATGTGAATTATCACTCTTGAAGCTATTTTTAAAAAGAAAAGTTAAGTTGGAGTTTTATGTTCTTTTTTGTTAAAATGGGAAGGCTCATTCTTATTTCATGGGGGCTGTTGGGAGCTAATAATGGCAGCCCCTCCACTGAGTGCTTACCAGGTGCCCTGGTGCCACATTTACAGCTCACAGCAGTCCTCCGAGCAAGATGTGGTCACTCCTTTCACAAAGGAGCAAATGGAGACCCTGGAGCTAGCAGGCTGATCTTTCCATTTAACTTTCTGTCCATTGTTAGTCTTTGAAGAGATCATTAAAGGCTGTGTAATGCTCTGTCGTGGGCACGTTCCTCTTCTCTCCATTTCCCTAGTGTCTGAGTCTTGCTCCTATTTTATTTGAAAATTCAAACAATGCTATGCTGGACAAACTCACATAAAATCCTATGCACCCTCTACTTATTTCCTTGGGGGTGTTCTTAGCAGTGAAATTACTACTATGTCAAAAGGGTATGAACTCATATACTGCTTTTACTATGTTGTACCACGTGGCTTTCCAGAAAAGAATGGCTGAGCCCCCTGTCCTCCTGTGTGAGAGGTGCTGGTACAGGGGGTAGGTAACCAGGTTCGGTCCCTGATCTCTCTCTCATCTGTCAGGTGATCCCCTGAAGACTAATCTTACCCAATCTCAGACCTGTTAAAACTATAGCCACTAGTAAAATACTTAATTCCATGGGCCCATTCTATGGCTGTACAGAAGTCCCTAGCATCTTCCCTAGGCATCTTCATTGGTAAGGTAAACAACGTGTCCGGGCGAGTTAGCGGTCCTGCCAGAGGTCTCAGGCCAGAGACTCTGTGCTGGGATCTAAGGGGTCATTTGCCCCAGAAGAATACTGGAAATATAGCCAGTAGTAATCAATCATGACTTCTACTGAAACTTCATCAATAAATTATGTGTATGGATTAATATAATCCTGATAATCATCCTCAGAGGTGGATTTTATTAATAGTGGAAAGGAAGAAACAGGTGAGCAGGTAGTGAATTTGGACTGTTCCAGTCAGCCTGGCCACACACGCCCCCATCACCCTGGGCTGCTGTGCTGCCCGCCCAGTGGGCAGCAGGAGGTCTTGCCACCAGTCTGGAGTTTCTGGTAAACTGGTGAGCACAGCACTCAGCAGAAGCTTTGGCAACAAGGCAACCAGCTGAGTCAAGGTATAAAAAACCGATGGCAAATGGTTTTTCTCCACTGGCCTTTGCATTCAATAAACAGTGACATTTCTTTGTACCTCCTCCTCCCTTTGCTACCAAGAGTGACCAGAACTGAGAATCATTGTGGCCAGTGGCCTCCCCTGAGTCCTGTTCAGT
Organism: Galagoides demidoff; assembly: GCA_963574575.1. NCBI lineage: Eukaryota > Metazoa > Chordata > Mammalia > Primates > Galagidae > Galagoides > Galagoides demidoff. The sequence goes on along the minus strand of CAUYQV010029883.1, from coordinate 7,330 downwards.
CTGCTCTGCCCACTCTGCTCCCTCCTCCAGAGACTGAGGAGAGTGCACTGTGCCCATCAGGCTCCTTCCTGGCGCAACACTGAGCCCTGGGCCCTGCGTGGCAGGAAGTGCCGGGCCAGCCTGGGATGGTGGGGACTCAGCATGAGTTCCAAGAGCAGGATGAAGAAGAGAAGGGCCAGGTGTGTGCATGGATAGAGAAATGAATGGATGCTCGGCACCACGGAGAGCCCACCAGTCCCCATGAGTCTGTAAGCTCCATGATGGTTGGGCCCCAGAACCTAACATTCTATGACACGTGGATCATGGTGCAGAAATGATAGGTGAATAAGTGTTGGCAGGTGCCACAGGATTGTCACGCATATAGATAAAGTGTTCTGGGTTTTGGAATTAGGAAAATAGACATAAAGTCTGAGGAAGGGAGAACAACAGTGGGAGGAAGTGAGGTAAGATGCTAAGTATGGGGACCGGGGGGACAAAGGTCACCTTCAACCCCCAACCTTCATCCTGGCTAAGCCCCAGAGCATGGCGCTGGGGGCACCCCCAACCCCGTCAGCACAGGAGGCTGCCCTTTTGTGGTGAGGACAAAGGGCAGAGGCTGCCTTGTGGTTTCCTGCCCACACACTGGTCTCGTCTGTCTCACAAGCGGAGTCCTTGCAAGAGTGCTCCGGGGAAGGAGATGGCAGGGGCAGTTTGGAGCAGACCAAGGAGGGCTCTCCTCCCACTATGGGTGCTGGCAGTGGCTGGGGCTGTGGGAGGTGGGGTGGAGATGAGCCTCCCTTCAGGAGCAGGTTCCTGCACAGTGCTGGGCAGGATGCCTGCATTCACGTGCTCCAGATGAGAGAACAGTGGCCAAGCCTTGAGACGCCACATCTGCCCTAACTCTTGTCCTGCCATGCACTGGGAAGTCCCCTGCCCAGCTGTGGGGTTGGGGAAAGGTGACCTCATACTGAAGACCAGGGGAATCCTGGCTAAGCCCAGGAGAAGGCACCTGAGAATGGGTGAGGCAGCTGGGCCAGGAGCGGTGGGTGCAATCCTGCCTCCCCCTGCAGATCAGGAGCCAGGGGCCTCGTGCCCCAGGCACGTTACTACCTCTTGGAAACTATACCTGCATCTGTGAAACCAGGACTCCAAATTTCCAATTCTACAAGGCGGACATACGGATAATAGAGGATCAAATGTTTACGGAGACCTCTGGGTGCCCCACCAGGTATTGCTTCAGGTCCCTGTGTGTGGCTGTGTCCGGGCTGGGTCAGCTCCTGGGCTGCAGGTCTGGGGAGAGGCTGATGGCCCAGGAAGCCAGATTACAGACCCTGCAGGCAGGAGGGCAGCTCGCAGGGCTGCCTTTGGTCTGTGGGGTTCCCCTTCAGGAGCCTGACACACAGACTCTCACCACCCCAGCCTCCTGTACCCCCAAGTGCACAGGCCAGGGGTTCTCGGCTCCTCTCAGTGTGCCTTCCCAGAAGCCCAACCCTCCTTAGGATGCCGAGGGTGTGGGTGTCCCGTAAGGGATTCCGTTAGGCTGAGGGTCTCAAACTTGAGCATGTGCTGGAATGAGCTGGAGGTCTTGTTAAAACAGATTTGGGGACCCTACCCCCAGAGTTTCTGATTTAGTAGGTGTGAGGTGGGGCCCAAGAATCTGCACCTCTAACCAGTTCCTGGGTGAGTCACACCTGGATAGCCGACCGTGTTAAGCTCATCTCTGCCAGGCATTCTCCCAGATCTGTGCAAAAGGGTGGGGAGGCCTGATGTCACCAGTGAGGGCCTCTTAGGAGCCTCTGTGGACTTGGTGACAGTGTGTGGCTCCTCGTGTGGTCCCCCAGTACCTGCAGTTGCTGCAGCAGCTGGTTTCAGTCTTGCTTCTGTCACATGGGCCCAGTCCTTCCCGACATTCCTCCCCAGACCACCTCTGCTTCTGTTGGCCTCTGCTGGGGAGAGGTCCTCAAACCTGGACTGAGCGTGGGGCTCCTTGCCTGACGGAGAGGAAGAGCCTTCCACCTCCTCCTTTAGCCTTTGAGGCCTCTGCAGAACTTCCTTCCTTGGCCGAGCCCACTATGCACAGACACCCTCACCCAGGATTGCCTCCCTTCTCACAGGCCTCATGGCCCTGTCCTGGGGGCCTCCCTGTGGGGCCTGAGCCCCCTCCTACAGCCTTCCTGTCTGCCCCCCACCCCCCCAACTCTGGACAGCCTGGACCTTTGTCTTGCTGGGCAGTGTTTGTCCAGGGCCACTCATATGGAGCTTTCCTCCAGCCCTGAGAAAAGGGTAGAGGGAGACAAGGACAGGGCAGAAGGCTCAGAAATGTGCTTGTCCTGGTGGGAACGCTCGCCTCCTGCAGATCCCGCTGGGAAGTACACATGAGACTTTTCCTAAGGGAAAGGCAGCACAGGAGCACAGCAAATATTGGCTCAGTGAAGGAAGACAAAAGCTACTTTCCATGATGCACTCTCAGAAACACCTCTTGGGAAAAAGTGCTTTGATTCTGCAAGAGCCTTGCAGGTGTGCATGGAAAACCCTTGATCAATTGACCCAAAGTGGGGAGATGGAAATCCCCTAAGTAGGAAATTTCTGTGTCACAGTGATTTCCAGGGAGCTCTGTGGCAGTGGTGTCTCAGGCTCACAGGTGCTGCACATTCTAAAAGGTCCTGGGGATAACACATCTGAAAGGCACCAGGTAAACAAGAAAGCTGGTCCCTGCATTAGGGGAAACTTCTCTGAGGCTGGAGGGCTGGAGTGGGGAGGGCTTGCCTCAGACCATTCCCAGCTTCTTAAACCCTTTCCAGGAACCTAAATGCTCCAGTCATCCAGTGGGAGCCTCTGGCCTGGAGTAGAGCCCTTCTGCCAGGTGGTTAGTGGACTTTGAGTGTGGGCTTCTCTCTATGTCCTCCTGGGCCACCCTCCACGTGCTCATCATAGCAGCCCCAGCCTGGGGACCGCTGGGTGATTGGCCCTCTGTGCCCCATTTGCCCTGCCCCTGCATGTCCTCCTGTCTGCCCCTGCAGTCCTCCCCCTTCCTCCCCAATCCCAGTGCCATCCTGTCCTCTCTTTGTCCTCCAATCTGGGCTTGCTCCCATGTCTGGAGTCTTGGCAGGCAGAAACCAATGGGACATCCAGGGAAGGTTGATGCCGGTGGGGGTGGAGGGAATCATTCACATTCTCTGGGCTGCAGTCCTCAGCCTCCACTCGGAGACACAGACGCCTCATTAGACAGGCAGGGAGGTGGCTCCTTGCCTTCCACCATGGCAGTGCCGGCATGCAGGACCACATTTGTATAAAAACTATGGTTCCTGTTGCCTTGGCCAGTCACCTCAGGACGACCATTTTGGGCCACCCTTCAAATCTTGGTGGCCCTCATTGTTTAAGGTTTTGTGGCCTCCCTGAGCTGCAGCCTCTCTGGCAGACAGCCAGGGTGAAATGTATACAAATCCTGGAGCCCACAAGAAGGGCTGCTCTGTACAAAATCTGTCCCTGGGAGCCACTGTCCCTGGGGTCTTATAGTCAGACAACCCATCTGCCAGGAAGCTGGAGCACAGGCACTGTGTTGGCATGGCAGGCTGCTGGCACAGTCTGGGGCCCCCAACTGGATTTGGTCCTAGTTTCTAGGTGTCCATAAAGCTGTTTAGGCCAAATTATTGTGCAAAAGAGAGGGGAGGGTGCAATTTCTGCCAGGACTCTGGGGCTGCCTTAGCTCATCCCTCTTCCCTGACAGGGCAGGCAAGGGTGATGGGCAAGTTGGGAAAGTCCCCATTGTCCAAAGTCCTTCCTGTGGCCTGTTGTCTGGGATCTGGGGCTGAGCCTGAGGCCTAAGCAAGGCTTGCTCCTGTCTCTAGCACCTTGGCTCTCCCCCTCTGAGTTAGGGTAGTGATGGCACCTCTTCCGAGTCACTAGGAGGCCACTGTGGGTCACAGGATCCTGGGCACTCCAGAGTCACAAAGATGCTATGGGAAGATTTCAGAGCATAAAATCTGAGGGCTAGCGCCTTATGAGATTAATGGATTCCTAGCTCAGCTGAAAAACCAGGCGAGGACTGGAAGGGCCCCAGCAAGAGAGGTGAGAAGGTATCTGGGCCCAGCTCCCCACCTAGGATTCCTGGTTCCTGTTTCAGGTTCTTGGAACCTTCTGGGCTTCACCTGCACATGCAGAGAGGTCTGCATGTCCTGCAAATTCTGTTCACCCAGAGTGACTGCAGGTGGGCCACGTGTGTGCAGTAAGGCCCCTCCTGGCCCAGGGTTTGGGGTGCTGTGTGAGTAGGAGTCGGGCCCCTAGCTGGCTTCTCAGCAGCTGGACAGGAAGGCGCTGGGCAGCATGGAGCCAGCTGGCTCTCAGCACCCAGACACTGGGGCGGGACCTCTCAGAAACACTAAGCCTAAGCTCCTCACCCTCCCTCCAAAGCCTTCACAAACCTTCCTTCCATTGTGCTCAGAAGCCAAGGCCCTGCCTGGTCTGCCCTCTCCCACACTGCTCTCACTCCTCACTCCTTCCCACCCACTCAGCCCAGCCGCACTGCATCCTTCCGCCCTCACTAACTTGCTTCCCTGAGTGGCTGCAAGGCTTCATGACCATCAGGTCTCTGCTTCTCAGAGTAACCCCAGTGCCAAGCTCTGTAAACGTTTTTTTGGTTGGATGGATGGAAGGAAGGATAGATGGAAAGACAGATGGTGGATGAGTGGATGGATGGTGCATGGTTCTTGCTCTGCATGTTGGCCACCCCCAGAGCCAAAATGAAATTCAGGCCCCCAAACCAAATGACCCCTAACTGAACTCAGGACCTTCTGCTATAACCTGGTTATTCCCCCTGCCTCCCAGCCACGGCAACCCAGCCTGACATGCAGGCCTTTTGAAGGTATATAGACTTTTAACACAAGCAGGCAGGGGAGAGGATAGTGTGTTGGCCCTGAGTTGGCTGCTTTCTTGCTGCATGACCCCGGGCAGTCACTTGACTTTTCTCAGGCTTTCCCCTCCTCTGCCCTGATGCCTTACCAGGCTGGTGTTGCAGCAGGATGTGGTCACATGTGGACTCTTGTAAGTGTACAGTGTACAGCCGTAGGGCTGTCATGCTCTCATGCCACTGTGGGGGGGTGTGGGTGTGGGGCTTCTGGTACTTAGGTGGGAAATGGAGTCTCCCCACTCCTGTCTGTTCTGTGCTCTCTTCTAGCCCCCGGCTTGAACCCTCTCCTGGGACCACCATCCTTTCTTTGGGCTGACCCTACTGCATCTCCAGGCTCTACTAAGCGTACTGCTCTGGGGCCTGCAGGAAACACTGCCTTCTGTGCCTAGAGTCCTAGGCCCCTTCTTTGCCTGGAGCCCCAGGCCCATCCCAGACAGCCTTTTTGCAGCCACCAGGGCCACTTACTCTGTCCCTCCAGGCAGCTTCTTTCCTAGCAGCAGCCCCTCCCTTCCTTCACCTCTGCCCTGAGGCAACGCTGACTGCAGGGTCACACTAGCTGTGGGCAATGGCTTGGAGGACCCAGTGCCCTTGCAGATCTGTGAAGATACCACAATGACATATGTAAAGTGGGGCTTGGGGCCGAAAACATGACACTTGCTCCATGACACTTCCACTCCTTTGGAAGCCTGCCTTTTCCTCACAGCCCTGCTCTTCAGAATTTCCAAGGTCATGTAGCCCAAGTGTGGTGGGCAGTTGTGCTCGGGTGGGTTGGGAGCCAGGGCAGCTGCTGCCCACCTGCCAGTGCTGCTTCGTGGAAGGGTCCTGCTGGGGTCAGGCCTGGGATGGGGCAGTGTGGGTGCTCTTTGAAGAGGGAGTTTCAGTCCTGGTAGATTCCTACCTTGGAAGCTGCCTTACTGGGCTCTAGAGACCCACAAGGTAGGTAGCGGTCATGCCTGCCTCAGTTTCTCCTCCAGGGCCGCTCCCCCAGCCACTCCTAGCTGGCGAGTGGCTCTCAGCTGCAGCTGCATGCTGTTGCTACGTTCCGTACACAGCTAGAGCTTCTCATCTCCACTCTGCGGGGACCCCTCTCACTCAGGAGCGCCTGCGGTGATTCTGAGCCCCCATGTAGCTTCCTACTGACTCACCCTTCCCAGAGTGGACATGACCTGGTGCCTTCAGGGGGCCATGTGGTACTTGCAACCTTGTCTTGCGTCCATCTTAAATGTTTAACTGAAGATGGACCGCTTGGCTAGGGAGATTACATTTGCTTTTCCAGGAAGCCATGAGGATTAGTCAGAAGATGTTCTTGTCATCCATATCAGCATATTTTAGCCAAGCCTTCACCTGGCGCCAAGCTCTGGGATAGGAGCTGGAGAGATGGAAAGAACAAGACCCCTTTTGCCCTGAGTAGTGTGGGGACCGTAGGGAAGATGGGCCAATAAAGCACAACGCAAAGGATACAAGACAAGGTGGGCACCGTGGGACCCCACGGGAAGGTTTAGTACTGACTGGGAGGGAGTGTGCAGGGAGGGCTGCTGGTGGAGGTGGCATCCAAGCTCGGTTTTGAAGGATAAGGAGGAGTCACTCATGGTGCCTAGCAGGGAAGGCCTTTCAGGCATGAGGATAGCTTCTGTGCCATGTGGAATGACTGCAGGAACATGAGGGGTTCAGAGCTGTAACCACTGATAACAACCTTGCTGGACTGCAGGAGTGACTGAGAGCAGCTCCAGAGGGCAGGGCACTCACCTTGGAGAGCAGCTGGGCAACTCTGTTCTGATTGCTTTGCAGGCTCAAACTGCATCTCATCAGCATTCCCTGGAGTTCTGCTTTGCTCTTTCCCACGTCTTTCTCTTTCCTTGAACTCCCTTGCCTTTCTCTGGCTCTGAACCTCTGTGATAGTCTGGTGGTAGGCACAAGGCACTACAGGGCTTTCTCCGCCACACACCAGGGCCTGAAAGGATGAGGTGGGTGTTGTAACCCAGCCCTCTTTCCCCTGCCCACTCCTGTTCCCCAGCCCTCGCCTGTTCCCCCCACCCTCTCCAACCCATTTCCCTCCTCCTTCCTTCTCCCCCTAGAGTCGACTCCAGGAACAAGGCAAGTCCCTCCGCCCCCCAGGGTGGCTGAGAACACATTCCCAGGCCCCCTTCTTCCTCCTAGAGTTGCCAAGAACAAGCTTCAGGTACAAGGAAAAAAGTCACAAGTTTCACAAAACCCCCAAGTTCTCAGTACATGAACAATGGTGGAAAACTCACTGAGACTTGATTAATTACTGTTGTATAACCATAACCATTGTGATATAAAATGTATCCATTATCAACTGAAACTGTATTAATTATTGTTCCATTGCTGTATCTATGACTACCTGAGTTGTAACCCCCCTTAACCAGCCACCTTTCGCTTCTGTAATATGCTTACACAAAGCCTATAAAAGGTAACTCACCCTCA